>JASANE010004359.1:0-114072 GCA_030248225.1 Trileptium ribeirensis | reverse complement strand
GTTGTATGTTCTTCGTTCAGTTACGTATTGCTCCAGCTGTCTCTTGCGATTTTGTGGAATATTTTGAAAACAAGAATGCAGAAGAACTATGAAACAGGATCCTCTCAGCTTTAGGGATCGTGTTCTATATCGTTAGAAAAAAACAGTTTATTGCAAACGGTTAAGGGGGTGTTAGACCCCTGACTTTGAGGTAGTATACGGCTCATATAATCACTGTAGCGCAGGCATAGGCTTTTACTACATAACAACGGTATAGCATGCGTTTTACTTACATACGTAAGAACTTGACCTATAAAACCATTTGTTTGTAAACGGCTAGTGATTGCGAAATTTGAAGTACAGTGTCAGAGTATATTACAGTAGAATCGCTCGAAGGTACCTGTAGCAGTAAAGAAATTAGTGAGATTTATTAACTAAAAATATGCGAAACTGGTGCTGTAGCGGATAAACATGCAATCAAAAATCTGTAGCGGCTTAGTGCAATCGAAATCGGTCGATATTTCGGTTAACTAAAAATTAGCCAATCGCATAATTAATCCTTTAATGCCCACTAGGTCCAAATGGACAGCTTACACTCTGATTCGTTTACTCAGATTGCGTATGCTGTACTTTTTCACATTCGCTTTTATTCACTCCGTTGTGATGTTCTTTAAGGAACCAGTAACAACTCCTAGGTAGCTCAGTGGTTTGCGTGTGGAATTTTCCCCAGTCATCCCTGGTTCCATCCACGGCGGTGGCACGAGTTGCACCATACACAACTAAAGTCGGGCATGAAAGGGCTAGAGTCGATTTGTTTATTTTGCACTTCTGCCGTGCCGATCCATATATGTTATAATAACTATCGCTATAATAGTGATTGTTGCGTTAGCTATGCCATTAATTTGGATCGTTAACATGAAAAATTAAATAATGAGCAAACCTTTTTTCGGATAGTTATTTCCTTCTGTTTTAAGTGGGTTTCGTAGTCGATAAATATTGACTTTTGAATTCGTGAAACCCTACGTCCAACGACAACATCGCTCGTCTCATGCGAGCAATTAGACTGATATCAGTTCTTTGTTTGAATGGTACATCGGCGGATATTCTCGGTAAACCTTGGCGTGCTAGATCTGGCTTTGTTTCGGTAAGAACGTGTTTTATTCGTTGTGATTATGATAGTTTCTTTATTAATATATTATTTTTTTAATTATCATGTTTTGTTTTAACCAAAAACTTTCGCGCAAATATCAGGATGTAGTTTTTAAAATAGTAGTATAAGGCTTTTTTACTTAAGTAATTGGGTATTATGTACCTCTGGTTGCAGACGTTTTTTGCATAATTCAACGATTATTGTTTATTGTGTTTTTGTTAACAGTTGATTGTAGCCTAAACTGGGTTACCGCAAACGGAAAACACGGAAATTTTATATAAAAACGGCAAATCGCTAAGGAAACGGAAAGTTATCATTGGACACTAAAAATCAGTTTTGTTTGCCTGTATCATTAACGATACCAATCAAAAACCGCCTATATGCAAAGTCCTCAAGAACTACAATTTTGCTTTAAAATGCCAAATATGGCACCAGGTTGGTCAGATGTGGGGTTCCCATAGTTAGGAGTTATTTTTCTAGTATATTTTGTTTAGTACAATATTGGGGGTATTTATTGAATTCGAGTGGAATGAGCGAGCGAAGCTCGCTCATTCCACTCCCGAGCGAAGCGGTCGAGTGGAACGAGAATTTTCAATTTTGGCTTTGGAGGGGGGTTGAGGAGGTCCTGTCTGTGTCTGTGTGTTGCATCTGGATCTCGATAACGGTTGGGCGGATTTTGATGCAAGATAGCTCATTCAAACCGCTTCGTTACCTGTAGTGCCGGAGCCCGATTTTTGAATTTTTTTCCCGTGGGAAAAGTTATGGTGCAAAATGGTTATTTTGGCCCATTTTTCGGGCACCCCCTCCAGTTTTTGCGACTTTTCTCAATAAGTAAACGAGGTATCCGCAAACTAATAGGCCTATTCCATGTAACTTTACCAGGGCTTTCCAATGATCAATAACAAGTTTTTCAACTACTTCCCAATCTGGACTCTATAAGCTTAGAGTTGGCGCCAAGTTTAATATTTGATGAAAAGTCGTCGGAAATGCACATAAATGTGTACTTATTGTTGGATATGGGGTTTTCTGGGCCAACAAGCTGATTGCGAGTGTCAAAAATATTGTGTAGCAAATATTTTTCACACTTCCGCTTCATACTTGGTATGAAAAATGACATTTTTCTCAAGTGTCGATTTGAATTCTTTAACGTTCTTTGCACGGTCAATTTAGGGTTTTGCTGAATTATTAAATTGTTAGCTTATTGTTTTTGTACTCGTTCTATGATGTTTTGTCTACTGCATACGTTGGCTATCAAACGAGGCGGGCGTAACTATGACTCATCACTCACGGTTTATATAATGCTGCACCTGCGTACTGTTTGTAGGCTTTGTTTGTGTGTGCTTTCTACAACAGACTTCGGGGGATTGTTTTCACCACTCGGATTCTGACTCGCAAGCGAGCTTCACTAGTTTTACATGGTAAACAAACATGGTGTTTAAAACGGCAAAACAAGAAATTCGCAGCCGAAACTTTGAGGCAACCTTGATTAAATATATTTGTTTACTTTATACTTGGGAACCACATGGTATTGGATTTTATCGTGTTGCATGAAATGGGGCTTCCTCGTTTAATAGGTGACGATGAATCTAAAAATTTTCAGAATTGGTGTCTTTTAACGCAAAACGCTAAATTATTTTGAAAATCGCTTGAGAAACGCGGCAAAGATATATCTTAGGGGCTAAAAGCAAACTCAAGGCAATGTTTAAACCTTTTTTAATTTTTCAAGTTAGAATGGTATTATAAAAGATATGTGAATTTTTGTGTGAAGCTTGGTTTTTTACCGAAAGTTTACTGAAATTTAAATCTGTTTTGGAAAAAATAGTTATTTTAAATTTCAAGGAATAGTTCCTTGGATTTTAAAAGAATGTACGGTGCTGGAAAATACTTTGGAATACAGCTAAATTTCATGGTGGAAAGTATTTTGTGTATGGTTGTATGTATGTAATTGAATGTCTGAGGTTGAGTTGAACAGCAGTTGTTTTTAGTCAGTTTTTAAAGTTCAGTTAAGTTCGGAAATTAAATAAATTTTGTAACCTATAAAATGTCGAAGAAAACGTCCGGTGTTATATGGTATAAATATCAAACTAAACATATGAAGGAATATGCGGGAATAATATATATATAATATAAAAGCAATGTTTCATGCTAATGGATGGTACTCGCTTGATTTTTTCTTGAATAAATTTCTATGTCGTGTTCCATGATGTGCGATATAGGAGCACTGGCCCATATCAGCATTTGGGTCTGATGTTATAGTGTTATAAATTAACTCAGATTTAGTCTAAAACCTATGTAACTTGTTACGCTTGGGCATCTCATCATTTCTGCTTATGAGATATTGGGAACGGGAAATATTCAAAGGTCCCACTTCTCAAATTTTGTGGAGCAAAGTGCCTGTGTTGCCTAATTTTCCGCTGTAAATGGAGGGTCCTGAAACTGGCCTTTTATTCCTTAAATTCGCAATGGAGTTCATCATGGTCTTATGTGGCCTTTGTCTTCAGTATATTGTGTGTACTAGGACCAGTTCTGGGCCTAAGGGATCCCAGCTGCACCACCATTTTTCCTAACGTGGTGCCCGGACAACCCCGGCTTCCACGACTCCCCGGTGATCTACGCGACGACCTAAGGGAACCGCTTAGCTTAGTAGGCTGCCGGCGGGTTAACCAGGGTGTTCGGCCTGGCCCCTATTCTGGCCCACGTATCTAGTGGCATGAAGGTCCCCCGAGGGAGAGTCAACCCCTAAGCCTGCTCACAGGTAATAAGGCTGACTCGCCTTTCCCTCAATTCTATTTATATCCTAAATGGAGGCGCTACCTCTGATAGCAGTCTGTTACACGGGAGCCTAGATCCTACCATAAACTTTGAAGAGTTAACAGGAAGTCTTCTGTCAAACTAGTAGCTCGAGGGGACACCCGGAGATCTATCTCCAGGGTCCCTTTCTAGCGAGAATAATTTGAAATTTTCCGGACTACCTAAGAAGGCCGTACTTAACCTAAGTGCCGTCGGAGTCCTATAGATTAAGACTTAGCCTTAAGTACGCGTTCAATTTTATAACCCGGGACGTTGGTTTAATCACTACCCTGTGCACATATCGCTGTTCATTTATTTCACACTCCAGCACTTTATTTCATTGAACTGCATCAGAGCTTTTACTGAATTCTGATCCTAAACATAGGCCTAAGATTAAGCCTAAACATTACACTTAGTCTAAACCTCGATATACTAAATCTAAACGTATTTCTTACACTAATAATACCCTTAAAAACAAAATCAATAAAGAGAACAAATCTGAGCTTACAATGATAAGGATTTAGCTAAGTATACATGCTTATAGCGGCCTAATTATTCCTCTTGCGGCGTTGTATCCGCTATACCCGACCCACTGCGACTCGGCGATCTTACTACCAGTTGCCCCCCGCCGATCGGCAGATCGACCCCACAAAGGTCACAGTTATCTCCCTTGAAGCTCAAGGATGGCTAAGCGTAAGACTAAAACGTGGCTAACTATTAAACTAAGCAGAATTCTGCATGCGCTCTTCGCCTGAATCATCGACTAAGTATAAATATGGAGGCGAAGCTGAAGTGTTAAATCAGAGCTAGATGTTTACGTTTAGATGCATTTATGTAAGATTTACACGGTTTAAAATCCAGAACATCTATCAGAGCATAAACGGCTGAATAAATTATGACTTTACAGCTAAGATCCACCTTAAAGTTTACTTTAAAAAATTATCAATATATATTCGAAGTGTGAAATTTGCACAAATATTTGTTTTAACAATCCCTTTTCTGGATTTGTGAAGATCTATGTAGCTGTCCAAGTTTATGGTTTTCGATGACATATCTGCATAACAGCAGACTGTGACGGAGGCACACACGCACTTGTCAAATAAGTTCAGATGGCCAGCGATAAAATTTTAATACCTACAGATTCGCGTAGGGATACGAATTCCCAAATTGGACTACAATTGGAAATTTTGGAGCAAAAACATACACTCTGTATGAGACCCTGACTCAAAGCTGTCTAATAAACAGCGGTGCCTATATTAACTGCCACAAGTTTTGACTCAGAAACAAACAGAAATTCGTTTGTACTGCCGGTGTCACACCTTTAAAATTATACACAGCAATAGGAAGTGAATGACAAAATACTATTATGGGTTTTCATTGTTTTCTGTAAAACTGTTCGTTTAGAACAAAATGGTGTATTTTAAAGCTTTAGCGCACTAAAACGCCCTGTGGTTGTAGAGAACTAATTTTTCAAATTATTTTTAGCTGCTTTTTATATGCCGAAAATAGTTCAGACCTTTGCTTTGCTCAATAGCTATTTTGAATATTGAACCAGTGTTTCTAGTATGACAATAGAATATACAATTATATCTTTAAAACTTATTATAATTGGTGTTCATGAGATGCTGTAAAACAATCACCATTTGTTCCTTATCCATACAAGCTCATTGGGTAAAAGGTGGATTATCCTGTTCTGAGGCTAAGATCCTAGTCCAACGGCTTCGCCGATATCACTTTTCGAAGAACCCTCCGCCGAAGGCGCGCCGAATAAAATTGACAAAAATCTACTGTAAAATGAGCAAAAATTCGGCGAAAATAGCCAGAAATTAAGGGAAAATTGGTAAACATGAGTGCTAAAATTTCGAAAATTTCCGTTCCAACAAATTTCGAAAACATCCTCTACTAAAGACCGCCCCAACACCCCTCCCGCTCCTGTACCCCCGTGTTCCCCATAAGATTTCGGACCTCGCCCATTTGTATGTGCTCACCGTGCAATAATGGGATACGTTTGTGCTCCCGTGAAATATATATGTAGAAAGTCAATGAATTCCAACCTTATCAGTTAACATTTTCGAGTGCTGTCAAATATTGTAATTTGAGATTGGTACCTTGCTGGTTTTAGAAAGGTGATTACAGGGCATCAAGACTGGCCATTAAGCTTCGCACAATATTCAATCGTTCGATTGCATTGGAGACAAGGGAACACGACACACCACATTATTAATGCCGCATTAAGATTTAGGAAACGTTACCGGGATTCGGAGCCATTAAGCTTTGCATGAGATATTAAATTTCGGACAAAAATTCGATCAGTCGGCGTAATTGCTTACCAGAAGCGCATCAGATTGATAAGGTATAACATCTAGTTTTAGACGTTATCAGGATTCGTGAGCACAGTGGCACAAAATTGATCGCGAATACCAGCGACAAACTAGTTGGATTTTGGTTGGCATATTGTAACAGGACCGTTACTGCCCGTTACGTGGGCTTCTGCAAGATTTTGGGAGACAAAATCGCCTAAGAACGCCTGATCGGACCACGAATCTAAGCCGGATAATGATCGCAGGACTTCCATGGTCCGATTGGGGTGTTCGCATTGAGCGGCGGATACTCATCATTGGTGGAGTAACTTATTGCCAACTGTCATGGGCATAATCGCTTTGTATATATCCTGTGCTTTATTTACCTTTGTTGCTTAATTATGCCTATGCCATGGTCTTATTTTATTTGTAATTGCATGTTTCTGCTATGTTTGTTGTATGACTGCTTACTAACTAAAGCGGACATGCGTGAAAGACTGGTTATCTTAGACATAAGGGAAACGTAACCGAGGAAACTCGAATAACGAGGATAAGGATGCAAATAAGGCAGCGAATTTTTCCGGAAATCCGCGTAACGTATTTGGAGCTCGACCAGTCGCATTCTAGTACGAAATCCTCACAGTTATGCCCGCCCGGGCATGGGAGGCCATCGATTGTTTAGCCTGGACCATTGGCTCAGTAGTAATTGTGAACCAAAGTATCAATTTCACTTAGGTTAACTAAAATATGGCGCATAGTCGCGACTAATACATGGTAGCCGTTGTCACGAAGACAACGAAAAGCTACAAGCTTAAACTAATGAAACTCAGGGGTATGGTAGTTTCCGGATGTTCGGGAACGACGGAGGTCGGCCCGTTACTTAGTCCGTAACCGTCTAACGGCTTCAGTATCAGGAAAATGTCCCGAATACTCTTCGATAGAGAATTTCACGGGCTCTCTGATAAGGCCAAATGTCTCGAATCGCACGAGATTTTCGCTTGGAATTCAAGAAACAAACACCGTAAAGTCGACCCAGCAGCCGTTACTTAAGCTAAGTTTTTCTGTTTGGAAAAGCGTAAAATCGGTATGTTCTCGACATACTATATATTTGTGCTAAGTGATTAATTTAAACGACGAGGAAGCGATTAAGCAATCCGAAGGAACAAACATATTTCAATTTTGACCCGAATTAGATCAAGTGCAGGAAACCACATGTCCCGAAATTCGCCGCCAATTGTTGAAAAAATCTTTGACAGGATGTCGTTCTAGTGATCGATGTTTTGGATCTGATTAAAGCAACATCCGGCACTGATTACGGGAAATAAATGCTTCAGAATTCACAGTTTCGTGAAAAATTGGGTCGAAATCACAGATGTTCGACCTCCGACTATTCGAAGGGTTCAAATTTGATGTCGGCAATTTCGATTGAAGCTCTTTAATGACAACGACGGCTTACGGCAGCTGTCATCTTTAAGCTTCCAGGAAATTTTCCAATTGGATATCGTGGTTGAACCCAAGAAAAGTGGGCGCTCAGCAACCAACAGCGATTGGATGACGACAAAGTCGCTATCCCAAAATGCGGCCGAAAATCTCGAGCTTACGCGCGACACTCTGAATCGAGGAATCATTTCGACTTCGGCAGCGCGGAGTTCGGTCGATTATTCTGACCGGCTCCGACGCATTGTATTAGCGATGTGTTTACATGATTTTCATTTGGATTGGGACTCGGTTTCTGTTTTTTATTCTCTTCTTTCCGTCTTGGCGTGACGCGACCACGGTAGATGCGCCAAAAGATTAGGAGGAGATCTACTGAAGACGGAGATTACTGTCGGTGACGAGAACAGTGACTCGATTTCGAACAGCTCTGTCTTCTTCGGTGCTACCCTTGAGCGACTCGATAAATCAACGCGTAAGTTACCTCTATTCCGCACTGTCGAGCATTGCCGACACGTTCGTTCCTGCTCAAAACCAAACTCATTCGGGACCGCCATGAGTCCCCATGGTTTGACAGGGAATGCAATGCAGCCAAGACGTTGCTTGGACGGTTTGAGCGGTTCTACCGAAGATCACCCTGTCAGGTGAGCAAAGAACAGTACAATCGTCATAAGCAAATGTACCGTGAAGTGTGTCTGAAGAAATTAAATTCATTCTGGAAATACCGACTCAGCGATGTCGCATATGGCAAGAAATGGAGTGTCATTAACTCCATGATGAACATGAGAAACCAGGATGCTCCTACACCGGGTCGTGCAGACGATTTTGCTACGGTTTTCGCCAACAAGATAGAATCAATTCGATCCATGTTTTATCAGTTCACTTTAAAGAATAGCACCGTTTCACAGCATGCAACAGCAAATAGTCACGTACAATTGATTCTCCAACCTGTAACGGAAAATCTTTTGCGTTGCCTAATCGAAAATGGCAACAACAAATGCTGCTCACTGGATGCTCTGTCACCGTCGGCAATAAAACGATTTGCTAATGAGCTGGTTCCTCATTTCACTACTCTAATAAATGAATCTATAGCGACAAGCACCATGCCTTCCCGTGAAAACCTGGCCATTGTACATCCGGGACTCAAAAACGCAACCTCTATGTTGACGATATGAACAATTTTCGGCTAGTTTCTAAAGTATATTTTCTCTCCAGACTAATAGAACGTGTAGTCGCACAACTGCTAAACGATCACCTCGAACGGAATCATCTTGTGTCGAACTATCAATCAGCGTACCGTATCCGTAGCGTAAGTCACTCAAGTGAAACCGCATTGGTTAAAATATGCAATGACGTTGAAAAACCCTTCACGCGTTAGCAGTCTGCGGTGCTGGTTAGTCTCGACTTGTCCGCTGCTTTCGACACATTTGATCATGCTCTCATTATCAACCGGATGTCAGTCATTGGGATGTCATTTTCGACACTTGGGTGGTTTGTGTCGTACTTATCAGGCCGATATCAACAAATCCAACTGGGCAGCGTCTTCTCATTGGCTCTACCACTAGTCAGCGGTGTTCCTCAAAGAAGCATGATCGGATCAGTTGTTTTTATTATTAATATTACGCCTGTACTCGAAATAATTACTGTAGTTGGCTTCTGCGACCACAGCTACGCCGCCGATTTCCAGGTATAGAGGCATTTCGATCCCGCCGCTGTGGGCTACGTCGTAGAATCGCCGCAGCGGCTTCTCCTTTCGCTACGGGAGTAGTTCTTCGACAACAGACTTAAACTCAATGAGTGTAAGACCGAATTGATCAACTTCACCAGATGCCCATGCCCTTCACTTTTCACTGCAAATTCGTGATGCCGCTGTCGACACGTCAGAAACCTTCAAAATATTGGGCGTCACTCTCGACCATCGGTTGAACCGCAGAAAACGCATCACTTCTCTGTCAGTTTCTTGCACATCGCAATTACGGCAGATTCGCCGAATCCAGCGACGTGTCGACAACGAGACAGCGCAGCTTATTGTAAGGTCTTGATAATGCCACGCATCCACTATTGCAATGCACTATATGCATCTATACCAAGCGTTCGTTTATTGCCTCTTTGCCGTCTATTCCACAATGCGGCAAGAGTAGTCTCCTGCACAAGCCGATAGTAGCATATTCATCCGCTACTACGGGATTTACACTGGCCGTTCGAACAACGTGTCCGCTACAAAATACTCTTGTTGGTTCGAAATGCACTTCGCTACGAAACACCAGCGTATATTGCCGAGATGATTAATACGTCGTCCTCGCCTCGTCTGGCGAATGAACAAATCCTTCGGATTGACATCGCTAGAAACAGCAGCTTTTGGTTCCTCGGCCCATCGGCTTGGAATAGTATGCCGCAAACACTACGTGACAGTACTCTCGACGTGACTGCGTTTAAAGCAAAACTGAAGACTCACTTGTTTCCCAGTTCGCCAGAGTGATATTACAAACTTGCTGCATTCTGACTATTGTATATTCTGACAATCTCTTGCGCTTTTGCAACGCTTTTGCGAAAAAGGCGCGTTATAAATGCCATTATTATTATGCTTTCGGGGCGGGGTGGGGGGGTTGTTTGTTTGTTGGGTGGGGTGTTGGGGGTTGGGGTGGGGTTGGGGGTTGTTGTTGGTGTGTTTTTGTGTTTTTTTTTTGTTTTTTGTTTTTTTTGCGCGTTTGGCGCTTGTGGTGTGGTGCGGGGGGGTTTGGGTTGTGTGGGGGTGGGGGGGTTGGTTATGTGATACTTATGCACATACAGAAATATGCCTGAGGTACGCACATGAGGGTCGACACTCAAAATTCTAGTAAATTGCTCAGGTGTATATATAAGCTCGCGGTTAACAGCACTCTCATAATCATACCATGGTTGTGAAATGGCCCTCCATCACGATCCTCTCTGATTTTTGGATCGTTCTGATCCATCAAAAAATTATTCGATGGTACTGCGTTTGTCCCCCCTCCCCTCCTCAGATTTTCCCGTTCGTGGCCTTGTGATTGCTTTGTTTCTCCAAGTGAGATACTTCATTAGCCGACAAGTATCATAACCAGTAGAGGCTTACGTTTGGCGTCAGGTTTAGGCAAACGTTCGGCAAATCCTCATTTTGGGTAAGAAGAAATGGTACAATTTATTCCAATCTGTGTTCTACTTAGCAAATTAAAACTCGAATCCTTTTGCAGGATTAAGAACTGAGCCAAACCAACACCGTAATCGTGCATCTAAGTATAAGTCTGAGCAGAAACAACTCTGCTTTGGGGAATTTCTTCTACACAATTCGCAGCCGCTCTTCTTAGCTTAAGCTCTAGCTTAGGCGTGAGGTTGTAGTTTGGTGCTTGTTCATAATGTATGTTTAAAGTTTAACAGGCCGTGTCAGATTTTTTAAAGAAATGACCCCTCGATTCCGCTCGAAAGCACGTCGGACCTTGTCAAAAAACCCTCTTCGCTAATACGACCACAGCCACAATTTCTTCGTAAATTTGTTTTTCTATAAATTTAGTAGAACCACCAACTGTTACAGGAAGTATCGGAAAAATTATCATCACTAAAACGGATACAGCCATATTTTTTTAGTATTATACACGCTCAATTTTAGTAGAACCGTCGTGTCTGGTGGGCCGTTTTGGAAAAGTTATCTATAAATCGAAAACAGCGATAATTTTTATTATTTTTTAATTTTGTAGCAGTACCACCATCACATTTTGCTGGCGTATCTGAAAACTCTCATTACATAATGATAACAGCCATAATTTATTTGTTAAAAAAAATTTTTTATATCAATCTTGGTGGAAACATTGGATCTTGCGTACCGCTTCGGAAAAATTATCATCTCTGAAAGGTGAACACCTAATAAACCTTTTAGTAGAATAATTTTTCTCTACATTTGGTGAAAATATTTCTGGCGGGCCGTATTGGTTAAATTCTGATCGCTAAAACGAGCACAATCTTGGTTTTCAGTAAAGTTGTTTTTTTATAAATTTTAGTGGAACCATCAAATCCACCGGGGCCCTATCGGAAAATTCCTCATCGTTAAAACGAATCCAGCCAAAAATCTAGTAAAATTGTTTTGTCTACAACTTTTGTGAACTGTCACATTTTATTTACGTTTCCCCTAGAAAATGGGTAGTAATCGGTCTTTGTATTGGTGTGAGCCTGCGGAATGCGTTGTTGGTTGAAGAAGTAACCACGTTTATGCATATTCATAAAAATGCTACGAAACTTTTGTGGAACAGCAATTTTTTGACACTGTGGATGAATTGTTATTCTTGAGTTTTCGAAACCACCGATGAATTGCGTTTTGATTTTCTATTGCCTTTTCTGATTTCCAAAGTTATCAGTGAATTACACTTTTGTGGAACAGCAATTTTTTGACACTGTGGATGAATTGTTATTCTTGAGTTTTCGAAACCACCGATGAATTGCGTTTTGATTTTCTATTGCCTTTTCTGATTTCCAAAGTGATCAGTGAATTACACTTTTGATTTTCCTATACCATCGATGAATTATCATTTTTATTAAACGAAACAGTCGATGAATTGCCCTTTGATTTTGTGAAACAATCGGTGAATTGTCTTTTTTGATCTTGTGAAACCATCGATAAATTGACTTTTTGGGTGTCCAAAACCATCGATGAATGCTTCTTTTTGATTTTCCAAAACATCGATGACTTGCCCTTTTGAGTTTTCTAAGTCATTGGTGAATTGCCCTTTGTGATTTTCCAAAACTATCGATGAATTGCCCTTTTGATTTTGCGAAACCATCGGTGAATTGCCTTTTTTGATCTTACGAAACCATTGATGAATTGCATTTTTGATTTTATCAAGTCATCTATAAATTGACCTTTGTATTATGTGAAACCAATGATGAATTGCCGTTTTTGACTTTCCGAAAGCATTGACGAATTCCTCTTTCTAATTTTACGAAACCATCGATGAATTGTACTTTATGCCTGGATTCGTCAAGCATATTTTATGATGTTCTTTTATTCTGCAGGTTCTCATCTATTTTACACAGGTGCTGTCTAGCGCTGTTCAGTATGTCAGAGCCGACATGCTAATCGCTGTTTTGGTCTTCAAGCTATACCATTGTTTTCTTACTTTGTTAGACTGTATTTCCTTTTTTCTTATCTCAATTTTTCAACGCAGCTGTATATTTAAGTCCGAATGGAAGTCTTATTAATACTCGAAACTTATTTTAAATCAAATTTCAGAGTAGATCTTAAATTTTTGACATGCACTAAAATATTCAGTTTAGTTAGTTACTAATTTGTATGGTTTATAAAACCAATACAATAGTTGTGAAACAACTAACTTGTTTGTTCTGCTGTTCCCTACCTAATAGTTACTAAATGTGATGCAGATTTAATATCGCGGTGTTTTTTAAGTCCTGTGTTGTTCAGGCTAACACTAAAATGATTTGGCTAACTTGACCTATAATAGAATCAATTCACCGATTGAACCTTGTCATGATATATGATCTGATGAACCATCTTCTTAGTATTGTGAACTTGGCGATTGGTCAGCGTCGTCCCTTAAACATATAGACTTAGTAATACTCCACAGGTTATATAAGAACCGAAGCTTAGTCTACTAATTGGGCTTAGTATATCGAGTTGTGTTGCTATGAATCCGTACCATGTAGACTGATTTTCATGAAGATTCCAATATGGGCTATATTTGTTTTTACTTGTGATCAGTTAAGTTGCACTCCGCCTTTTTATTTTATCGCAGAACACAGATTGAAATTACACAAGGAGCGATATTACCTCAACTAAATTTACTTATATGTTCTACTCGCGTCAGCATAAAATATATAACATTTTGCAAGAATAAACAATATTAGTACAGTGGATTTCTCAATTTAGGTTTACGGATAAAGCCATCATATGAAAGCAAAAACTGATTAGGCAACAACTCAGACTTAACGTATGTTAGAGTTGCATTTGGGTCTGGGTAATAATTTTTATAAATTCCGGATCCGGTGTATTAGTTTTAAAAAATTCCAGGTCCATGTCCGGGTACTGCCAAAGATACCATGGCTGCTTGTCTGCAATGCCGATTTAATGGCAAATTTTAATTAAAAACCCTCCGCTTCTAGGTCGCTCGACTTTATAGCCGGAGACATATGTTCATTAATAGTCATACTCGCCAAAAGAACCATCTGATGTGCCTCCGTTGGTCCTATTTTGTTGCATAAATGGGCATGTATATACTTAAGTAATAAAAATCCAGTGTGCGGTTGATGCATTGATTACTATTGCTTTTTGCTTAATTATTTATCGTACTGTCGTATTATTAAATAATAATGCTGCATTTCAGTAACACTTAAAATAAACAATTATCAGAAATGGGTAGAAGCAAGTTAAGACCAATTTAGAATTATTTTGACCAAAACGTCGGTAATACGACAACTTGTAAGATACCGGACAGTAGAAAAGTGGTTTGTACTGAAAAAAGCCTGTAAAACAAGTATAATTTTTACAAAGAGAGCTCAATTATCCTACAAAAATGCAATGTTTTAAGTAACAGACACAAATGACTGTGGCAGTAACTATGACTTGGCGGAAGTTCTATTAAATGCTGCCGTTTCTTGCCTAATACATTTTAAAGACATATATACATTTATTTGTGACACTTCCATCACGTTAAAGTTTTTGGTTTTGCAATTTAAATTATTGCTAAGATATCATAATGTCCTACATATATAGTTGCTTTTGGAGTTTTTAAGAGCCAAACCGAGGCTTTATCGGCTGTCCTTGATGTAGCTAACAATCGTACTATGCATCAGCAGTAACATATTATGTTTGTTTTTTTAGAAAAGTTTTTAAAACCGAACCACAGGTTTTCTAGATGCATTAGACTCTCACAGACCTATCTGGGGTTCTGACGCAGCTCTTCAGACATTTTATGGAAGGTTCGAGACAGCTCGGCTCTGCAGTCGAGCCAAGCCAAACCTAACCGAGGGCCTAAAACTTCTCCACTTTCGCTTACGTTTGTACTAGATCAAGGACACTGGTTTTAACGAGAGTGGTTATTATTGTTGAAGAAAAAATCGGAATACGTGATTTTTTCGCGTGGTCGGCAACAATATGTATAATTACAGCTCAAGTGTGCCGTACTACACTGAGCCATGGTACTGTTATACCCTATCCATATCCACACTCTTCATGTGAAGCAGACAAAGTGATCCTGTCAGTGAAATTAACACATAGGATAACTTGTGTTAAAACCAGGTTACCAGAAACCCACGGTAATATATATATACAGCTGGTCACAATTAAAGCAAAATTCTACTGTATTCCAAAACCGGAGTCAGTGCTCTTACCACGCCGCATGACAAACTAACCACTGACGAAAACTTCTGTGCCGACATACTGGCCAACGCGTTTTCGTTAGTATTCAATGAAAATTGCGGGCAACTATCTGTAAACCAACATGTCTCAGTCACAAAAGGCACTGTAACATGTGTCACTTTTTCTCCACAACTTGTGCACAAATTTATGGGACGCCTTAAGCCAAAACATAGCCATTCACCTGATGGCTACACACAGTTCTTGCTCAAGAAACTTCGTGATTCGCTTTGATTTTCTTTGGCACATATATTCGAGCAATCTTTTGTAAACGGTTGTTTGCCTAGGTCTTGGCTTCGCGCTGACGTTATTTCCGTATACAAAAAATGCATTTTGCATTGAACTACAGGCCAATATCACTGCTCTCTACCTGTTGTAAAATAAGGGAATCTATTATACATGACAGTCTCTTGTCATTTTTGCGTTGTAATAATATTATTTGTCAGAATCAATATGGATTTATCTCAAAGAAATCAACCTGTGCCCAGCCACTTGAGGCAGTCAATGATTGGTCAAATGCTCTGGACATCGGAAAATCTGTTAATATTGCGTACATAGATTTAGCAAAAGCTTTTGAGAACGTCTCACACGCCAAGCTTCTCCAAAACCTTTCCGCTCTCGGAGTAGGTGGAGCCCTATTTCAATGGATTAAAGCATTTCGTCATGACAGAAAATTCAGAGTAAAACTGAACAACACTTTTTCAGAAACCTATAAAGTAACTTCTGTAGTACTCCAAGGTATCATTCTTGGACCCCTCTTGTTTCTCGTATATATTAACGGTCTTCGTCTTTGTTTTGAACACGTAAAATGCAAATTGTTTGCTGATGACGTTAAATTGTATATAAATATTGTAAATAGCGCCGATAATACCGCCACAGCATATATTCAAAATGCGCTCAACTCCTTAGTAACTTGGGCAGATACGTGGCAATTCTCTATTTCTGTCCCTAAATGTAATATTTTGCAGTTGAACAAAATAACCTTAATTGAGGGATTTGAAACTTTTAATTTATATTTTTAACTTTTTAAAACTTTTAATAAAATTTTAACCCGTTACAACATTGGGGGATCTGAAATTCCTTATGTTTCCCAATTTAGTGACTTAGGTGTTACGGTAAGCAGTGATATAAAATGCGAAGCTCACTATAATGTCATTGTCGCTAAAGCTTATCGAGTAATTCATATGTTATTTCGCTGTTTTTTAAATAGTGATCAGGAATCAATAAGGATGTCCTATTTGTCGTACGTCCGCCCGATTATAGAATACTGTAGCCATGTCTGGTCACCGTGCTATTTGTTGGAAATTGACAAGCTGGAAAAGGTGCAGATGTATTTCCCACGTACATTAGCGAACAGAATGGGCATTCAGGAAATGTCTTATAGTTAAAAATTGGCATATTTTCGACTAGAACCTCTGGAGCTACGTCGTGTGAAACGCGTCCATATCCTAATATTTAAATGTCTTAATGAGATTAATTGCTGCGAAAACTTGTTTGTAATATAAATAATACAAATACGCGCGGCCATCGGAAAAAGCTGCTTAAGCTAAAGTCTCGCTCTAACTCGTTAAAACATAGCTTCACAGTTAGAACAGTTCATGTATGGAACAAGTTACCCAGTTATTTTGGTTCTGAGCCCTTAATCGAAGCACAGGACTCTATGAAATTTAAAAAACGTTGAACATGCTTAATTTAAACCAATTCTTGCAATTCAAAAGAAACATTTTGATAAAACTAATATTTACTCCCTTGCAACGTCTTTGTCCTTAACGATAAATTGCATTCCCATCTCGTCAGCCAGATATAAAAGGAAATCCCTTTCTGGCTGTACACCAGTTTATAAACCTTTGTCTTGCACGTATAACTTTGTTTGTAAATATATCGTTTGTTGTACACAAGGGCGTAGCCAGGAATTTTGAAAGGGGGGGGGGTCGCGGCCTACAGTGGGTACATAAAAGGGGGAGGTCCGGGGGGGTCGCGCTCAGAAATGTGAAAGCGGGGTCCAGAATTGGTATATTAAGTACGCCATAAACAAGTAAAAACTGAAACTGTTGGCAAAATAGCGAATTTTAATACAAAAATGTGAAGTTTGGTCAAAAATACGGTTGAAAATAATTGTTTTCTAGTGCGAGAGAGGATAGTTTTAGGACAATTTCCGACATGATTTTCAACAGGAATCGTTGAAAAAAAATTTGTTTGGGGTTGAGCCAAAAGGGGGGGGTCGCGACCCCCGCAACCCCTCCCCTGGCTACGCCCTTGGTTGTACATATATTTTTGTTAACTAGTACACTGACAATTGGTAAGCCATTGCCTATGTTTCGACCTCTCTATGACGGTCTTAACGCCCGATGCAAACCTCGTTAGGCTGACTTACCAGTTACTAGTATGTGTGGTTAATAAACGATTTTGTTTGTTTGAAAATATATTGAAAATGGTAAATTACAGAATAACAGAAGTGGGATAAGATAACATCCATCTGCACAAAAATTTGTTCCGTATTTCAAGAAATTTATCTATAAGATTTCCTCAACTATTTTAGTTTACTTAAACTATTAGTTTAACTTTTAGTTTAACAATAAACTATTGTTAAAATATTTTTGTTGAATGCATCGCACACTTGAACATTCTACTAATTTTGGACGTACGCCACATTATCTAGACCATATGCTCTCACGACATGTTTAAATTTTGTGACATAAATTATCAAATAATAAGTTAGATTATCGAATATAATTGCTGTTTAAGAATATACGAATCTACTATATACCAGTTATAGTTAATAATTATCTCCAAAATGATGTGAATTGTACACATTGTAATTAAATGTATGCTTGTCATCTACAAACTTGACCGAATCCGTTTGATAATAAAGATAAAGACTACAGTGAAGATAAAAGATAATACCGATATAACAATTTACATTTATATCATAAACGTCAGTCTAAAATTACGTAGTTTTAACCATTTGGACAAAATTCACTCACACAGAAGACGACCAGCATTGAAGTCCAAAGCCAAATGTGAAATTTATGAATCGACTGCTATAAGTTATTTTCGCTAGTTTTATATTAATCGAATCTCATATAAACGCATACTTGTCACCGCTCATAAAGTCGCATTGTTTCTGATGTTGATATACTGACTTTGCTTGTAACTAACGAACGACGTTAATCCTTTAAAATGAGAAAGCTTCCAGTGAAGGTTTTACTTCTTGGTAATCAAGGTAAGAATTGTTAATATATTTTACGCGTTTAAAATATATATTACATTTTAACTTGTCCATGAAAGATAGATTATAGCCGTAACGTTTACAACAAATACGTTTATTAGCCAAACTCATACAGGTAACCGGAAGATCTAACGACGGTTGCGTCAGGCGTTAGTAAAAACTAATCTTTTGCGTTTTATATTTTCACCGAATGTAACTAAGCTTGCTTCCTTTTCGGTTGAATTTTGATTTATTCACTTGTCTTTTACTTAAAATTTGCTTATGCATTCATTTTGTGATCACATTTTGTAATCGGTACACCGGAAGTCAGTAAGCCATTGCCTAAGTTTCGAGCTCGCAATGATGGCCTTAACGCCTGATGCAAATCTCGTTACGCTGATTTTCCGAATATCGGTATGCTATTTGTGAATAAACTTCTTTGTTGTTATTGTTGTTAAGACCATCATACCCAAAGTCAAGGTTTATTGAACATCAAGATTACGTGCATACATAGATATAGATGGTACAACGAATTAGTACGTATATAGGTAAAATTCAAAGCATGAATGCAGCAGCCAAAAATTTTGCCTGAAACCGTGACACAGTCTTATCTGCCATATCCTACAAGAATTTTGATCGAAAGGCCAGCGGTTGGCACTCTCGGAGAGAAGGAACTTCTTAGATAAATACCAACCTTCATAAAAGCCCAATCGCATGGAATCAAAGTATTCACTTGTAATCGTAGCCATTCTCCAATGTATTATGTCAAGTTGATCGCCCTCGAATAATTGTATAACGATTTGAATTCCTAAGCTCAAAAGCCTAAGACTAGGCTTAAGCTAAACCTGACCTGTCAAACTTTAAATTTTTGTCCTATAGTACTCACATCAAGTTCTCCCCCTTAGTTTTATGGTGAGTTGACATTTTCTCTCCTGTTTGCATCTAGTGAAAATCTACGATTCTCTTCTTCTTCAGTATGTGCGCTGGAGACAGGTGAAACGATGCGTTTCCAAAATCCGAACTATGCCAAAGCGTCCATTGTGGTCGACGCGGCAGGAGTTGGCCCAACTACGTACAAATACAATACAAATTTATTCAGTTCCTATGGTCCATACGAGACTGTAAATTTACTGCAGTGTTCTGCTTCTGCAACGTGTTCATACGACTCGGGAATGATAATTCATTAAGCTTCGTCGGCACAGCATGCTTACTAGCGTGCGCCGAACATTGCCACACATGTTTATAATAAGGTAGAAAATTCACATAAGGAAATGAGTAACGTAAGGGCAGCAACGAGGGGGGGGTAAAACATCGCCTCTTACATCTTCCTATATATCTGTAGTAATTTAAAAGATGTTATATCCTCATTCAGTAGTACTGAAAAAATCCTACATTTTGATTTTACTGGGCCGATCGTAATATATATTTATAAATTAGTATTTACTAAGACAAACATAAATAACCTTATATGTGACAGTACCACCATTTATCAACTATAATTATCTATCGTATTTTAAATAATTTGCAAAATCTACTTTACCTAGTAGTGTTTTAAACACTTTTGAACTCGAAGCCGTAACTAAAGGTATTCCGTCTTTTGTTGATGGTAAGACATTTTATTATTTTATTACACGCATTGGAAATATATGGTGCAGTTCGTTGGTTCTGAACGCAGCTTTATATATTCTGCAATTGTGGCCACGGGTTCGCGTTTCGGTAATAGGGGATAGTTTTAAAATTGAATTGTATTCATTATTCATAAATTTGAAAATTGCAATAAGTTCGAAATGTAGTCTTCTTAGCTCAATTGGTTCAAGACCAAGAAATATTAGTCTCTCATTGTACTGCGCTGCAGTCATCGCGCAACGATCATATAGACGCCTTGTGTAGTAGCGATGTACGTGCTCTATGACATCGATATCCCCTGAATACACATGTGACCAAACGGGAGACGCGTATTCCAGTATTAGGCGAACATATGTAACATATGCACGACGAAATACTTCAATATCAGAAGTTAAGAAACATAGGAAAAGTATATTAGATATTCGGCATGCTTTGCTCACTCTATCTCTGCAATGATGCTTGAATTTTAAGTCTTTAGTGATGGTTACTCCAAGATCTTCATCTTGACAGATTTCGTTGTGTGGTATAGGGTTTCCTGATAGGGTATATGAGAAATGTGGGTTTTTACGCCCTATGTGCAAAATTTGACATATTCAAACCGATATCGTAAGTTGCCATTTTTCAGACCACTCCGAAATTCGGTTTAGTGCATATTGCATATTAGCTTTAGCAATTTGGCTTTTTTTCTGGAATCGTTATGTAAAATTTAACATCATCGGCAAACAACTTTATGTTAACGCTAGAGCATAGGTATTTGAACATAATCAATTAAATCATTAATATATAACATGAATAATGTTGGTCCACGGACACTGCATTGAGGAACACCAGATAGAACGGATTTCTAGTTGGAATAGCTGTTGTTCATTTTAATCCGACACTTCCTGTTCGATAAAAAGTTGTTTAACCAAGCTAGACATTTACCAGATATTCCAAGTCACGAGAGCATATACACGAGTTTCGTCCGGAAAACTGTGTCCAAAGCCTACGTCTAGTGTTAGATTTTTATCAATATCGTTTGTCCAGTCCCAGACACTCTCTATTAATTGAGTGCTAGCGGACCGTATAGCGATAAATCCATGTTGATTTTGAGATAAAATATTTGATGTTTTGTCGTGGTTTAGCAAGCACTTATTAATGATCCGTTCCATGATTTTGCAGCAGTTTAAGACCAACGACACCGAACGGTAATTTAATGGGTCTGTGGGGTCTCCTTTTTTATATATTTCAAACACGTCGGTACATCGCCACATATCGGGTACGCAACCAGTGACAAAGGACTGCTCGAAAATGTGTGCGAGTGGAATACTGGTTGCGTCTTTCACTTTGCGCAAAATGAACTGCGTGAAGTTATCTGTTGCATGGCTATGTTTAGGCCTTAAATCTGTCACACATAATTGAACATTGTAAGGCGTAAACGGCAGACCACGTTAACTGGTGAGTGACGTTATTTGAAAGCGTTGGAAAAGTGTTGTCGGAGATTGAATAGGTGTCTTGAAAAGCGTTAGCTAAGATTTCCCATCTCGTTGGATCGTCCGTGGCAATTTCTTAATTTCAGTGCACTTATGCCAGTCGCTGTTGAGCTACGCGTTTTTACGTAACTATACAGAGCATTTGGGTTTCCAGACACTAAGATATCTTTGTCTTCCCTTACTCTTACTTTCCTAACGGCTTGGCTGTATTTCTTGGCAGCTCTCCTGTACGCTGACATGTCTCCTGGATGTTTACCTAATTTCCACAGCACTAATTTACTACGGCGGAGATTTTTGATATAATTCGGGCAAGTTTTTTTCCAGTACGGTATGACTCATTTGGGTACATATAGATCACACGCGTATAACATTATATTATAAAATATCAAACATTTATCATTTACATTAATGACAGAGTGTAATAATGAGTCCCAATCAATTGAAATAAGAAAGTCGTTGAGACGTTTAAAGTTCGCATTTTTAAAGTCGAAAGTTGTGTTTGAGCGGAATTTGATTGGATTTGCGGCTGTGGCTATCATGAAATCAATAGAGTAATGATCTGAATTTACGAAATTCTCGGAACATTCGACGCGCGCGACATTCCGCGGGGAGTTTGTAAGAAGTAAATCAAGTATCTTTGCTCTGCGTGTAGGAAAATTTACTAACTGAGTGAGACTGGATTCGAGAACCATATTATAAAATAATTCGTATTCGGGTGCTACAGGTACTTTATTTCTACACCAATCATTGTCGGGGAGGTTAAAGTCTCCCACTACAACGACGGGCCATGAAACATTACATGCATGAGATATGAATGAGTACAGCAAAGAATTTTGCTCGAAAATGCAGTTGGGTGGGCGGTATATGCACACGACTCGAGTTATCATGGATAGAAATAATATGTCCTGCTATATTGTATACAACACGAAATTGTTCTGGGAAATTTAGCACCGGAGCACACTTGAGATACTTAGAAACAAAGATTGCAACTCCGCCTCCGCGTAAAGCTCTGTCCTTTCTAAAGACTCTACTCTGAACAAGAAAGCAAGCTGTCTGGAATGCGATCATGTAACCAAGTTTCAGAAACTGCAATTACTGAGTGTGACCTCGATGCAACCATAATGTCCAGATCGGAAAGCTTGTTGCAAAGGCTTCGCGCAGTAAAGTATATACATTTTGTCAACTTTGGAATTGGTGGATTTGGCACTATCCCGATTAAAAGTTTACCTGGACCGTAATCTTTCCATTAACCTAATCGAAATCGTAGTTTGTATTATTATGTATGCCACCTACTAGTCGACCCGCATCGTTTCTTGTACGGTTTTTAAGGGCCACCAGTTTTTCTTTGACAACCGCGTAGGGAGCGGTGCTTTGCATGTTTTCGCGTTGAGCTTAATTAAGCTCGTATGCTTTGCGTCGGAGCGCAGTTTGCTCATTCGGTTCCCTATCTGTCATTGACCTGCGGATAAATATTTCTTCAAACTGATCGTAGTGTTTGAGTTTTCGTGCGTTCTATAGGATTCATCGGGCAACTGTCGAGGAGGATAGTTGTGCCTTCTAGAGTCAGGGCCCACGATTTGTTGTTGGATTGCTGAACGATTGATCGTAAACGCCAAGCGGAAAAACTTCCTGGATCTGGACGGACGGATCAAGCTTTACGCAGATCATATTAGCGTCTGCCATGTTATATTCTCTTTCTGGTAGACCTTTAATAACGATGCATCTGCGACGTCTAGCATTTTCGTCATTGGATGGCTGTGTGGAGTGGATAACACGCCTGCCAGACCTAGCGTTTTATTGAACAATTTGAGCCAGTGTTTGCGGGTCCGCGGATGCGCCGCTAGTTTCGTTCGCTGACAACGATTCTGAAGATAACGATGATTGATACGATTCTCTCAAGACGTTGACGGAGGCGGCCGATTAAGCTGCTGATGCGGCAAGTTCGTCAATAGCAATCGTAAGAGATTGAATTTGGGCTTCCAATTATTGTAGTCGATGGGATTCTGCTGTGGTGTGATCTTGCACTGTGTCAAGCTGTTGTGATTGGCGACTTAGACGGTGGTTGCGCGCAAAGTCTAGCAGTTTGTGCGGACAACTAGTACGTGAGGAATTTCGTAACGGTGGACATCGTTTTGTCTATCAATGTATATGCGAAATGAATCTAACTTCCACAGAGGTCGCACTCGAAGCAGTCACTGCCACCCTCACGATTACACACATCGCAATGACCCGTCGCCGGAGGTGTAAATGATGTGTTCTGTGATGTCGTTGATTGGCGCCGCAAGGACTGTTTTGAGCCATGCATTTGGGTGACTGTTCGTGTATTGCGGTTCTCATGCGATTGTGTGGCAGGCTTATTTGTAACTTGACGTGAATTTGTTGCCATTGTTTGGTTTGAGACAATGGTATAATGTCCGGAGACAATATATTTGCCAGTATAACTACCTTATATTTTATTACTGAACGTATAATTTCTTCGCTGCTTTCAAGTAGGTACCTGAATGCAATTGGGTTAACACCAATCGTCGATACGACAAGTACGAATGGAGTCTCGAAACATGGACGGTATCCGGAGTCTAGACTAGCATACTAGTCCAAATGCACAAAAAATCCGTGTTGCAGCCCTTAATGTGGGAACAAATCAGTGAATTTACAAAAGACCTTTACGAGAAATGGATATTTGCACTTTACAAAGAAGGCGTTGGAATAAGCTCCGCAACTTAACTGCCGGTAACGATAATAGTGTTGTTAATTGGCAGGCCTGGAACCATCTCTAAGCAATTTCTAGTTTGCATTAATGTGTACCACTGATACGACAATCGCTTGATGAAAATTGTTATATTGACCACAAAGCAGGCAATACACTTCTCTGCATACGCACTTTTAGCGGGCTTTAGTAAATCTCGAAAACAAGTTTTCAAGGACTTGCTTGATAAATCTCCAGGCAATAATCTGAATGGATACGCTGACTAAGTTGTCAAATTACAGTCGAACAGGCTTGAAAACTGTTCACTAATCAACCCATGCCCGCATTGACCCGCAGGGTGGTTGTCTAAGACACGTTTGACCTATGACCCACAAGCTAAATTTGTTTTGTAGAAGTCGTGGCCTGGATTTCACATCGCCACTATTTATATTACCAGCTCATCGCAATAACTGTTTGTACCGGCTGCTTTTTAAGTAAGCCATACGTGCTCAACTGCCTTAGCAAGATCATTAAGGTTATTAGAGCCAAGATTAATGCGTTTTCGACTTGCAGTTTCCTGTACTGGACGCAATTCTAACGGCAGCATGCCGAAGCTTGAGCGATTTTCACGCCGTTCTGATTGGCGCATCAGTTGAAATGTTTTCCAATACTCGGATATTCTATTTTCATTGTCAAAAATTGTTAGGTCTGGCTTCAATGTTTTTGATGTTAGAGTTTGTGCGGTATCCATGTTTGAAATAACTTCATTATTTTAATTACATTTTGAGTGTCCATAAACAAATCATAAATCAGCACACAAGATGTCACAGAAGTGGTTAAAAAGGTGAAAGTCGGTAAAGCTAGAAGACCAGATGAGCAGTAAAGATGAACATTGCAAATTGATTATCGCAGCCTAACTGTGTAAGGTCAAACCTGGGACTCGAAACCCGGCTTGGTATTTTCTTTAACACAATGGCTAAAGAAATTGCAGCGCCCAAGGAGTGGCATTATAGTTCAGCAGTAGTTATCCAAAGCGCAAAGGCGTCCCAGCCTACTGTTTAAACAATCGACTGATTACTATTCCATAACTATCATGAAAATATTTGAACGAGTTTTCGAGTAACAGATTCAAGACATTGTCAAAATATTGCTCATAAACCAGGCGGGTCTTGGAATATAGTGCTGCTAGTATCACAATGGGTCATGAGAAAAAGTTACGCAACAAGATACCTAAAGGACCACAAATTTCCCTCGCGTATTATAAGCCTGTAGCGTAAACTTCCTGTATATGTTCTTGCAAACGGTTCTAATTCTAAAACATTCAGAAAGGAACTTAAAACATAAGTTTCGACAGCTTCCAAAACCTACGATAGAAACCTATAACTCAGATGTCAGTAGAGAGGTTGTTAGCTTCCTGTATCATCCTTATTAGAATTATATATATATATATAGATCCTTTTAATGTTTTAACACATACGATAATCATTGTATTATTAGTAACCGTAGATTAGTAAGCCATTGCCTAAGTTTTGGGCTAGCTATGACGGCTTAACGTCAAAGCAATTGGTTACTCGTATGTGGTACCGCAATATAGCAACCCATGTTACTCGTGTATAGTTCAGATCTCGCGGCTGCTTGTATAATGTCTTAATGAGGTTGTTGTTATTATAATCACGATCCTTCGTTATGTATGACATTGCTTGAGGATGTAAACCCAATGCACAACTTCTTCACCTCAGCGCACATCCAATAGCCGGATAGCTGTGTGTGCTAGTCTCGGGCCAGTTTGGAGCTATTACTAGAATCCTAAAGCCTGTTAGCTGCGAACCACAACACATGAACGAACGTTTCGTATAAATCATTGTTAGTCAATATGAATGATGTGCAATACGCAAGTTTAGTTTCGCGTGCAATGTGCATGTGCATATTTGTGTGTATTGTGTCTTTCTTCACTTGTAGCTAATATCCGCGAGTATTGTAGTTAGAGGTATGCAATAATTTACTAGGGACCTGTTTGTATCAGTGTATATTATTTAATTAGTTTGTTTCAAATGCAAACGAAGGTACTACCCTAACCAAGTATCACAGCTATACGTCTTCCTTTATATTCTATTAAATAACTGACAAACCTACGTATGACACCCAAACAAGCTGAAAAATCTGCAAACCTACTGACAGTCCCATATTTCACCACATGAAAAGTAAGAAATCTTTCTAACATTCAGAATTCAACGCACTTTATTGAATAACAATATTGATTTCCTGACGTCTTACAGTTTTTTCGATTTGACAGTTCACTTATATTTGAAAACTTTATATAGTGCGTATTGAAGTTGGTTTGTTGGCTTCAGGCGTTGGTAAAACGAGCATTTTGCTGCGACAAAGCAAAGAAGAATTCAATCCGAACATTAAATCAACGATCGGAGCTTCGTTTTCGCAGACCACAATGTAGGTTGTTAGTGTTTTACTAGATGTTGCGCTGAGACTGTTGTGCTAGTAATATTATGTTCACTTTATAATAGCGAGCGTACTAACTGCGCATAAAAAGTGAAACCGGGATGAAGTCGATTACTGTTTGCACACTATAACCAATATTAATGACATATATACAGCCCAGTTTTTTTTAAAAGTTTTCTATTAAAAACTAAAAACTATTTAAACTGCGCATAAAAAGTGAAACCGGGATGAAGTCGATTACTGTTTGCACACTATAACCAATATTAATGACATATATACACCCCAGTTTTTTTAAAAGTTTTCTATTTAAGCTTTTATAGATAGATAAATGGTGTAACGGTATGTGGTAATTCAACAAACTATAAATCACCACCATCGGGTGAGCGATTAAAAAGATTTTATTAAGCGTGTGTGACTTCCAGACCCAAACAATTTATCAAAGTGCATAAATGAACTAAGTGTGAAACGGTGTGCCATAAAACTACTAATATTTTCTTTCAAGTACGGTATGTTTTACACAAAAGTTTTGAAGTCGCCAAAAATATTGGTCTCACATATCTTTGTTATTTCTACTGAATTTTGGTGATGTTCAATTCTTATAGCATTGTATATTTTCCACGAAATTTTTGAAGTTGGGAATAATAATGGTATCACATATCTTTGTTATTCCTATTGAATTTTGGTGATGTTCAATTCTTCTAGCATTCTATATTTTTCACGAAATTTTTGAAGTTACGAATAATAATGGTCTCACATATCTTGTTATTTATACTGAATTTTGGTGATGTTCAATTCTTATAGCATTGTATATTTTCCACGAAATTTTTGAAGTTGGGAATGATAATGGTATCACATATCTTGTTATTTCTACTGAATTTTGGTGATGTTCAATTCTTATAGTATTGTATATTTTTCACGAAATTGTTGAAGTTGGGAATGATAATGGTCTCACATATCTTTGTTATTCCTATTGAATTTTGGTGATGTTCAATTCTTCTAGCATTCTATATTTTTCACGAAATTTTTGAAGTTACGAATAATAATGGTCTCACATATCTTTGTTATTTATACTGAATTTTGGTGATGTTCAATTCTTATAGTATTGTATATTTTCCACGAAATTTTTGAAGTTGGGAATGATAATGGCATCACATATCTTGTTATTTCTACTGAATTTTGCTGATGTGCAATTCTTATAGCATTGTATATTTTCCACGAAATTTTTGAAGTTGCAAATGATAATGGTCTCACATATCTTTGTTATTTCTACTGAATTTTGGGGATGTTCTCATTTTGATGATATATGGAACTATTTACATAGCTCAGTTGTATTTTCAGCGAATTTAAGAACTTCTAAAAATCAGATTAGGACATCAACTTGAATCGACATCTCTACTATAAGATGTAAAGTTGCAGTTGCGAATGATAATGGTGTCACATATCTTGTTTATTTCTACTGAATTTTGTTTACAAGTTCGTTAATTAAACGACGAAGCGTTTTAATACTTGATTCTTTGTGGCGGTTCTAAGATTTTCTACTGCTTGGTAACATGAACCCGACATTGGACAAGATTGTGTGGTATTCCGTGAGCATCAACAGCAATTTCTTACCTACCAATTGTTTGTCCATCAAAAAACTGCAAGATGAATCCTGAGAGGAGCGTTTCCAGTTAATTCCGCTTCTGTTGAATCAATTTGTAAAACACTAAAAATGACAAACGACTATGGTTTAAAATATTTGCATTGATCGCCTACTTCATTCTATGAAAGTAAAACACTGGTTATGGTCCATAAAATTGGTGCAACCGTACATAATAATATATAGTCTTCTTTCTACATCTATTGACCAAAAATTGCACCTCTAATTGTTTAATAGGTGTTTGTGAGCAGTTGTGTATATTTTGTAATGGTTAAACGGTCAAAATATGTATTTACATACACTACGAACAGTTGAGCAACATTAGATTGTGCGGTGTGAAGTAACATGATATCAATATAATATGAGGTGGTTTGGATCTCAGAGTGATTTTAATATTATCTTTTGTGAAAGAATGAAAGTCACGTTATGTGGTTGTCGCAATGATTGATGTTGCGTCAAATTTTAAACAAATCAGATCAGCAGATAACACGT
This sequence comes from Trileptium ribeirensis, assembly GCA_030248225.1. Lineage (NCBI taxonomy): Eukaryota > Metazoa > Nematoda > Enoplea > Enoplida > Thoracostomopsidae > Trileptium > Trileptium ribeirensis. The sequence continues at coordinate 85,464 of JASANE010004359.1, read as the reverse complement.
TATAGTCAGTAGCTGGAAATTTTACGAGGATTTGGTCTTAAGTATGTTGTTTATAACTTGAAAACGAGTAGGCAATAACGCCCATATTTCCACATTCTTCGATCGGAATTATAGGAATTGTAGCAGAATTTCTTGACTTACATGGTATATAACGTAAATCTTCAACTACTGTCTTAGTAATTAATTATACCGAGACCCAAGAGTGCATAAGGGAAGAGTGTGGCGCTTCCCAGCAGTCTATTGTTAACCTTTGTTGGATTGCACGGGCGTTTTTGCCCTTACCCCACATTTCTTGGGAGGTATCCTTATACCCACATCTTCCAATGTTCGCTGTTATTCAAAGTAAACTCAGTGGTGGTTAATGTTTGTACTTTATAAAATTATTTATTAATATATATAACAAATTCATGTTATATACATACATACATATATTCGTATTTATTTGCACACCTGCCATATTTAATGCACATACGACGGCCTTAACTCGTGCTACAATAAACCTCGTTATGCTGACTTCTCGACTTAGTGGTGTGCTTTTACTAAATACATGCTTCAGTAGGACTGTTATGTTATCAGGAATACCAGGTTATAATTCACGTTATCAGGGTAACATTAAAACTACTATTTATAGCGAAATCAAAACTTCCTTACTTGATAATTTAGGTTATGGGGGTAACATTAAAACTACTAATTATAGCGAAATCAAAACTTCCTTACTTGATAATTCAGGTTATTGGAATAACGTTAAAACTACTATTTATAACGAAATCAAAAATTCCTTACTTGATAATTCAGGTTATCGGGGTAACATTAAAACTACTATTTATAGCGAAATCAAAAATTCCTTACTTGATAATTCAGGTTATCGGGATAACATTAAAACTACTATTAATAGCGAAATCAAAACTTCCTTCCTTGATAATTCAGCTTATCGGGGTAACATTAAAAGTACTACTTATAGCGAAATCAAAACTTCCTTACTCGATAACTCAGCTTATCGGGGTAACATTAAAACTATTGTTTATAGCGAAATCAAAACTTCCTTATTTGATAATTCAGGTTATCGGGGTGACACTAAAACTAGTATTTATAGCGAAATCAAAACTTCCTTACTTGATAATTCAGCTTATCTGGGTAACATTAAAAGTACTATTTATAGTAACTCTTCTACATTAAAAGGCATCAAATTGCTGCTACTGCTTGTCAAAAGCCATCCACCTGAAGATGAGTTATGGAGTTAAGAAACATTCACGATTTTTCTATTCAAGCGTTCACAGCGGAAATTTCAGTCGCCAAAGGCTCGAACCCCCTAAAGTGATATTTACACCCTCCCCCTCCCGGCGAGATAGGAAATTTGGCGAACATTGGCAAAATTTTAGCAAAAATAAGAGAAAATTAGCAACAATACGAGAAAATTTTAGTAAATATGGGACAAAGTACGAGTTAATAAAAATTTCAAAAATTTAACTTGCCCTGACTTAAATCCACATGTGCCAAGGATGTCCCCCATCGTCAATACTATCTGCTCCCTCCCATACCGACGAACCTCAGCACCTATGATGTAAATGTTTACGGAAAATGGATGAGAACATAGTGCACACGGACCAACGCCAAGTTGTTTCGTAAACGTTAGACGATCCCTTAGTTTGAAATTTGCTTGAAAATTTTGTATTGTAATAGCATTCTTGTATCTTTATTTTAGACAATGCGACGCACAAACGATAGTCATAATGCAAGTGTGGGATACTGCGGGCCAGGAACGCTTCAGATCTTTGGTAAGTTGCTTAAATTAATGCTAACTCGATAACTTTTAATCACAATATATTTCGCAATTTGTATATATTTATACAAATTTTTGATTCAGGCAGATTTAACATATTTAGCGTAAATTACAGTGTTTATTACGAGTATTTAAAAAGATTTTAAATAAAAAATTATACAGTGAAATGCAAAAATTCTAAAACAAAACGAAAAAATTCTAAATAAGAAGAAAAACTGCAAAATTAAAAGAAGAAATTTGCAAAATAAATTATATCTATAATTTTGGTCTAACTGTACGGAAGCAGTATATACTTGATAAACTGTGTATTATTCTAAAATATTTTCAGTCAAAGCCATGTCCTACTTACGACTTGCGCTCGTTTGGTCTGATTTTCTTTTGGAACAAAACAATTTTATACGATCAACAAACCAGCTATGCAGTGGCGAGGCCAGCTGTCTGAATTTGGGGGGGCTATAGCCCTACGACCGTTCACTTCTTACTCAACACAACTACAACTTACAACTATTAACTTTTTATATCGGAACAGACAGTGTGTTCGTATGCTGGAGTGTGTACGCTTGCGTTCGTTGGTTGTTGCGTGAAGCTGTCACGATTGTTGGTGGGGCGAAAAATGTGGGAACTGAAAAATTTGGTGGGGTAATCCGTTTCAATTTGGGGGGGCTAGATTTTGAATTTGGGGGGCTTAGCCCCCCCAGCCCCCACCGTAGCCTCGCCACTGCAGCTATGTGATCCTATTTAAATTCTGCATGGCCTAACTACAGCAATTGTTGTGAATTTTTGAGGCATAAGGGTGCTAAGATGCTTTATATACTGTGTATACCGCTATACAATTTTTTGACAAACGTTATTCTATTGTAAACTAATATAACTTAGCTTGGATATCTTGATTTTGGAAGTTCTCATATAAGGATTAGTATAAAGCTTTACCAACAGGGTCCCTCATAATCCTCAAACTTGGGTGGGGGTACTCACATGTCATGGGGGCCTCTCACAAGTAATGTAAATTTTTTCTGGCACATAAAATCACCTCGAATACAGCTAGTTACTGGCTCAATATTTTCAAATTTGCAACCGTTATAATGCGAGCCGTGGGAGAGCACACTCGCATTTTCTGAACTTTTCAATCACGTCAAACAAACTGGTGCTTGAATTTGTTTCCAGAAAATTCCTTTCAGATTTCTCTTTAAGAAAATAAAAGTTTGGGGCACCGCCATATCGTAATTTGGAGCGGACCACTAACACCACAGTTATAACGAGATCACTCACATACTAGCGCTTGCTAACCTTATTAAATGTACTGAATGTGCACAAGTGCTAGAGTATATATGGCATTTCCTAAATTTAGTAAACAAGAACATGATATCATTATAAAACATTTTTACTAAAAACTACATTAATAATACAGAAATTGGCCCTGAGTACCTACTTGAATTTATCATCAATTGTACACAGAGTGCATAAACGAAGAGTATGACACTTTGTGACACACTAAACTCATCTTAGATGTCATCGATCTTTCGCTCAGATCGCCGCCTGGTTCGTGGGTGGTGCACAAATGTCATCGGTACTTTTGAACTCCCACAGAAAACTAACAGGGGTGAATCGGTGACAGCGTTTTAACCTCACATTCACAATTGAGTGGCCAAGCTAAAATCGCCCCTGACATCTAACACGGGTTTACTTTAAAGTACTGTAACGCAGAATCCTATCTTAGAGGGGCAAGGCAATTTTGGGCAGGCGTCAAACCAATTCGAAATTTTTATGCTTATAAAATGTTCCATGACGAGAAATTAACATGGACAATGGAAAAGTCGAAAATCAAAATAACATATGTATTAGCTATTAGGTGGTGAACTGACCTTTCCGTGTGCGACATTTGGGCGTGAGACACATCTGTGCTTCCGCGGCAATTAGGCGTGCGACACATGTGCGTTCGCGACACTTTAAAACTGATATTTAGTCCGTAGCTCTGCTCTGCTTTTCAGAGATTATGGCAACGTCGGCTCGACTCTAGACCCAGGCCTCCATCCTATATTGTAACCACTACTACAGATATGGGAAGCTGATTTTGAAACAGGTTTCGGATGGAACAGGAAAGAATATGAGTCACCTAGCAGTAACCCACGATCCTCGGTGAGCCACACGGATTTGGGCTGACTTTATCTTACAGACCCACCGAGGACCGACGGATAAACAGTGATCTCCCAGTTAATTATCTAAAATGTCAATGCTACTATTTGCACCCAATCTGCCTATTTGAAGGCCACCAAAGTGTTCCAATTTTGTGTATATTATTGTCGCGTAGGGAATTTAGCAGCAGTCTCGGTCGTGAAAATGTTGTCAATTGCAAATTCCGTCATGGTAATAAGTATATGTATTGAACACATGAAAAATTCATGGCTAAATTTTTGAGCGACTAAGTAAAGGAAGAAGACGCTGCTGACTAACTATCGCCGTCGAGTGACATATATGGAAGGTAATCCAAGCTTTGCAGTACCACTGAGATAATATCGCAGAATTCATCGGAATATTAAAAAAGTAGTTGCAGAGTTTGATAGTTGAGGTACTTGACATCGGTGGCTCATAACCGTGCTAAAAAATTACGGATGTTTTGCATTGTATGCTTGTGGTCATTTGTTGAAATGTTGCTATGAATACCCTCCCAAGTCAAGTACTGTAATTTTGCACAAAGCATTTCTATCTGTGGCAAATAGGTTATCAAGTATGGCAGTCTAATATGTAAATCTGTATGCAATTTGCAAAGGACATGCATACATTTAAACGATATTAGGAATAGTAGATCGTGTAATATGTAAACGTACGCAGCCAATGTCGGATCCAGGGGGATTATTGGGTCGGACTGCCCACCAGATTGCCAATGTCCGTCGGCTGAGCGGGTAGATACTGCCGGCAGGGTGGTAGGCCACGGGGTTAGTGCAAACTTAACCCGGTATGCCACTGTTTCCTCATAATTTTTTTCTAATTGTTGTGCAATTTTGCTAAAAATTTTCGCGCTGTTTCGGTTCGGGCGAAGGGAAGCGGATTTTCGAAGGGGAGAGAACAAGGCCGACATCCCGTAATGTAGCTGAAAATTCTTTTTGGTGCCCGGCTGGCATGTCTCCATGTTGGATCTCTATCTCCCCATCCATCCCCCGCCCCCACCGTGAGATCATGGATCCGCCACTATACGCTGCTTACCGATAGCAAGTAGATGACAGCAATTCGTTTCATTTAGCATTGGCTTCAGACCAAGGCCTAAAATTTTGTAACCAAAATATTTAATTCCAGATGGAGGGCATATAAAGGAAATGAACCTGGGGCAATTATATCCGAAAAGGTTTTGTGCGTTGTAAAACGATATTTTGTAATCTCATTAACGTATTATTTGTGAGTTGTCATTGTTGGAAAACTGCTTGAATAGACATAAAAATCTCGGAAATCAATGACAAGCATTAACGATTAGAGGATTCCGATTTTAAGAATAAGTTTCTCTCTTATCAATATATATATAACTGTGGAGTTTATTCCGTTTCTCATTTACCACAATTTGGGTCTGACGTAATGCAGAAATGCTGCGATGTTAAAAATGTTCAATAATCAAACATTTATTATTATTGATGATAAAATCATTGTTATAGGTAATATTTTCATTATATTGATAAGTATGGCATACTTTAGGTAACTATGTACTATCGAAATGCCGATGCAGCAGTTCTTGTATTTGACATCACTGATCGAACATCGTTCGAAGGCCTCAAATCGTGGGTTCACGGTAAGTTATTGGTGGTGTACTTCACGTAAATTTACTATCCAAGTCATCGACAGCTGTACTTTAGCGTTGTTGAGCTTTTGGGTACTTTTCGGAGAATTAGTTAGATTTACTTTGAGTCACCTACAATAGCAGTTGGATTTAAACAACATTAACTCGGATCACATGGAGCAAAATACGCAAAAAATAAACTTAATTCATCCTTGGATCGGACAAATTGTAAAACGTTCGCTTCTCCTTTCCACTACGACTGTATTTGTAAATCTGTTGGTATTAGGATAATCAAATTTAGGTATGAAACCAATTTTAATATTATTAAAATACTTTAAGGTAGCTGAGAGGTAGTCGCTTGAAATGCTTGGTATACTACTACTATTTTGTCTCTTTATACTAAAGAATACATTAACCAGTGCTATATCACATGCATTGTCACGGTGCCTACAATATTTTTCCGTGGCAACAATTCCTACTACAACTAATTTAAAAATAACACTACAGCTAGAAATAGAGAAAGTCATGGGCAAACAAACAACATAAACGTGCCACAGTAGTGCAGTCGCGTGGCGCCATGGAAAGCAGTCATTCCCATGTTTGGCCAAACATATTTATCTTCTATGGTTCGAGAGATATTACAGATATTATATTGAAGGTAAACATTTTCAATAGCGGTACATCGATCGGTGCGGTAATTAATAATGCATAGAGAAAGTCATGGGCAAACAAACAACATAAACGTGCCACAGTAGTACAGTCGCGTGGCCCCATGGAAAACAATGATTCCCATGTTTGGCCAAACATATTTATCTTCTATGGTTCGAGAGATATTAAAGATACTATATTGAAGGTAAACATTTTCAATAGCAGTACATCGATCAGTGCGATAATTAATAATGCATAGAGAAAGTCATGGGCAAACAAACAACATAAACGTGCCACAGTAGTACAGTCGCGTGGCCCCATGGAAAACAATCATTCCCATGTTTGGCCAAATATATTTATCTTATATGGTTCGAGAGATATTACAGATATTATATTGAAGGTAAACATTTTCAATAGCAGCACATCGATAAGTGCGGTAATTAATAATGCACTTCATTGCAAATCTGAATGAGGTGATTCAAAATCAGTGAAATAATATTTTATGCAATTGCGGGAGCTTCATGAATATTGTGAATTCCGAAGTCGTGTGGCTCTTTAAAACCCATATACGCTCATGATTATCCAAACATATTGCTTGTTATTGTGGCTCAAGAAAGTTAAATATTAAATAAAATTTTTCAGTAGTAGTAGAAGTGCGATAATAAATAAATACATTTCATAGAAAATTAAAAGTGAAATTCCATGGAATAATCCTTTACGCGATGTGCAGCGAGCGTTACGCCAGTGGCGGATATAATTCTTCGGAAAGGAGAGGGGAGGCGGCGGGGCTATAAGGTAGACAACATGTTATCCACACCCAAGCAATTTTTAATATACGAGACCCGGAGTGCGAAATTTTGGTGTCTGCCTTATTTTGCTATCACAGTTCATTGGAAATTGTGTATTTGTAAGGCCAAAAGATAAATGTTTATATCGTAGCCCAAAAATAGTTTATGTCTTGGCACAATGGGGGCATTGTGTGACTCCCATGTTCTTTATTAGTAACTGTATGTAAGATTTCTGTCGTCGTGGAGGCAGTTCAAATGTTTATTTAAAAACATAGTATTAGTACAATAAAATTATTGCGCTTGCTGCTATTACTTCAATGGTTGTTTCTTTACTTACAAGAACGTTTCGAAGCTGCGCAATCCTAAAGGATACATGGAAGTATTTAGATCATCACACGCATATAAAATAGAGAAAATTTTAGCCAATGCGGTTTTCTTTTCTTAACCGTTTCCGCGTAGAGTCACACATTTATAAACAACGTATGTTGAGACACGATGCATTAGTTGAGTTTATCGTGCGGTATGCGTATGCACTTGCGTTGAGATTTATACGCTTTTTGTAGCGCTAAATAGCGCAGTGGCTAAAGCACAAGATTCGTATGGAGACGATCCAGGTTCTATCCGCCGGTGTGGCAAAAGTTTGTTCAACACTACTGAAAATACACTCTAATTCATGCGGGATAGGGCGGTTATGCAAAATTTAGACTATTGCTCGGTTAACCATTTCCCGTGCAACACAGTTGCAAGAATATACATGGCGAAGCGATGCACTAGTTGAGTTTATTGTAGGAGGTGCGTTTTCATACTTTGTGACGTTCCTAAGAACATATCAAGTTCCTCTCCCTCCCTATAACAAGGAAAAACTTGACATGAGTTAAATAGAGGAAAAATGTAACGTAAAATTGTGGGCGCTACATGGTTAGGCTTAGAGAAACAAGACGTTATACGACTGTTTGGGGGGAATACTTGGCATGATATGTTATAGGGAAAACTAGACATGATCCAGTTCTACTTTCAGCGTGCTCGAACATATACATATATGCTGCACTGTTTGTAGGGATATGCACTCCTGCCCCCCCCACTTTCGAAAATCCAATATAGTCTCGCCCGTGAGCCCATACAAGTTTTTTGTATGCAACCAACCCACGGTGTGTGATACACCTTAAAGTGGGTACCGCCATTTTTATAACCGAGGGAATACATATTATCCGTTATCCCAAAACACAGGCCTCATATCATAAAATGCTGACTTTCTTTTATGCTCGCCTGGGTGAGACGTGCAACTTAGTTCACTAACACTTTTTGTCAGACTCGTGGACAAGAAGATAGGGAAACAATACGGGGTGTCAAAAGGACACATTTTAGCCCTTTATATATCATATTTTTAAGATAACCTTTCATTAGCATCGCATGGTCACAATAAAGTACGCACAACGAAGTAACGGTTCAAGTGAGGCTACCTCCCTGAGACCTCGAACCACCTTCCGCCAATGCTTTGGTCTACTCCCTAAAGGTACCATCCTGGCGCACCGAAGCCGCGTGAAAAAATAGGGTTACAATTATCAAAAATGGCGGTAAAATTGACGAAAGTGAAGGAGGTCCTCGGAGATTGGGTCGTCACCTTTTTTCAGCACCCCAATAGAGGACCTCACTCAAGGGCCTCTGCCTCTCTGAGATAATCCCCGCAGGCCCCGGCTACCTTCCTTATACCTCTGAATGTCATTGGCATGTATGCTATAAAGGGTTTCGGGGTCGTTGAAAAGATGCAGTCGTTCACTTCACCGTAGCTGTGACCAATGCACCCATTTTGGAATAGTACGATATCCCCAGCTACCGCCATAACTATGCGTCTTTTCAGGAATTTCAGTCTACTGCTGAATTTTGTTGCATCTGCTATTATAACGTATTCGAGGACGCTGAAAGAAATCAAGTGATTATTTGTGTGTATCTGTGACTGATGTAGAGTTTTTGGAATGGTACCGTATCAATTGAGACCCCTCCTCCTTGAGCTATACATGGTTCTGTGATTTTCAAACTACTGTTTAATTTCTTGCATTTGTGGTTATAAACGTTTACGACGATGCTGCAAACGATGAGTTGATTCATCGAAATGTATCTGTGACCGATATAACCTTTTTGGAATTATACTGTATTCTCTGGAACCTTTTTGATTTATGCATTTGCCTGCTGCTATAGCGGTTTTCGGGGTCACTGAAAACACGAGCGGATTCACGTGACCGTATCTGTGATGAATATAAAATTGTTTGGTATTTTACTGTATTACATGGCACTCTCCCCCCTCATTTTAAAGTCTCGCGGCTTTTTTACCCAATGCTGTAATTCTTTAACTCTGCGAATATAAGAGTTTTCGATGCTGGCGAAAATGTTGAGATGATTCGTTAAAACGTATCTGTGACTATAAACGCCGCTAGCTCGCACTGATACCGCTCATGGAGAGCAGATAAGGGGGAAAGGGGGAGTGGTCCTCCACTTTTTAAAGTGATGAGACAGTCCCCTCTACTGTTCAAAATATATTCATTTAATAAGGCAAGAATAACAACGATGTTGCATTTGGCATTTTATGTTTTCAGTTTTTGTCCATTATGTGTATTTTGGCTAGAGCTGTCCTACGAAGCTGTCACCCCACTTTTCAAATCCTATCTGCGCCCTTTATTTTTATTTGGAATAATATATTGATGAGGATTTTAACTAATGTGATTTCTCTTTTATTATTCTTTAATAACTATTTTTGCAGCCGTTCGATCCTCAATCGTGGGTGTACCCACCGTCTATTATACATATGGTGTATGTATGATTTTAAAATATTTATATCGTTTGGTTGTATTTGTATAAGTTTCAGAACTTGAACAGCATGTTGAGTCTCCTTTGTTGGTGGTTGTCGGAAACAAACTGGATCTGAATTCATCGCGTAAGATTGGCAAAGAGGAAGGCCAAGCGTTGGCAGAAAAATTAGGCGCTACATATACGGAAACTTCAGCAGCAAATGAATCAGGTTGGCTTATTAAATAATTAATAGCGCTTACCAATTATTGGTATAAATTTGGCTTTTTCGTTTTTATACTGCTTTAGCGATGTGATTTTAAATCGTTTTTATTTAGATAATAATATGTATATATTTCTTTACGACTTTCGGCTTTGCACGATCACCATATAACTTATGGACTGACGTAATTACTAGGCTTTTATGCTGTACCTGAGCCAAGTCATGATCGTAATATTTGGGACTAAACACAAAATTTTCTCTCGAATGTTACGTTTTTATAAGCATTTGTTTTGAGATTCAATGTGTAACTATAAGTGTTTTCAGAAATAAAATAATCTTACACAACCTCAGTAGTTTGTCAGAATTTGACATTTAGCTCGGTGTTTTCCACATCTAAAATAGCATATTTCGTCCGGCTTTTATAGAATACTACTAGATTTCTCTCTGTCATACTTATAAGTATTAAAGAGAATTTCTAACCTATCGATGTATCTATATCCTGGCCCAGGTAACTCAAATCTTCACAGTGTTTGTATTGATATTTATTGACAAAGAGCGGCATAATAATACAATTTAGTATGTTTGTATATATATTACCTAGTGTGTAAGTCCATCGACTACAAATAGTTGATTCTCAACAGTTGTAAAGTCTACGTTTGCGGTATGGACTTAAAATGGTTGCCATATACTGTTTAAGGCCGAATTCATATATATTTATCTTTAGGTGCTCCTGAAGCATCGTTGATTATTCAGCATATAATATATTTTAATGCGAAAGTCGTGAACGGAGAACGACGAACTACAAGTAATTTTAAACCAACTCCATTTTATGACTTCACAATTTTTATTTTATGTGTTATTTTCAAAAAAAGAGTAACTTATTTAGTAAAATGCAGTTTTGGGTTGTATAATAATCGTGTAATTTGAGAGGTTTGTGAGAGATATCACTTAGCGTGGACCAGATGATTACATGCCTCGAATGTGTTTTTCTTTATTATATATTGCTTTTAGGAATTCAAGAATTATTCAAATCACTCGCTAAAAAAGCGTTGGATCGCGATCGTAAACGCTCAGCCGACACACGTGCATGGCTGACTGATTCGGGTTTGGATCAGGCGACCAACAGCAGTACTGCGGCACCTGTCAGTCAAACTATTAACCTTAACGGAGAGGTGCCGAAAGCAAATAAAAAACGATGCTGCAGTAGTGGAACTGACAGCGGTTGTCGATTGAAAACAAATGATAAAACCAATGTGAAATAGTAATACCACTATGATTACCAAAATAGTTGGAGTATCGGTTAAATACGGACGACGAAAATTAGCCTTCGAAACAGCGTTGTTTTCTAATCCAGGTTCGCAATTCTTTTATCGCATATTGGTTTTATATACCTGCAGACCCCCGTCCCCTAAACTTGTAAACCAAAGCATAGAGAATGACAAATCTTTATTATGTTGACGCCTTAGCCCAAGTATGCTTGAAATGCAATACGTATGTAGGAGCTTAAACTTACGCTAAGGGTTAGTATCTCCAGAACGGCGTAGTTTTACGCTTAAGTTTGCCCTGCAAGGTTACTTTTGTGCAAAGCCTGAACCTTAGCCAAATCATCATTTACCTTAAGAGTTGTGCTTCTAACGCCGTATTCTGTTGTTAACCCACCTAGTGATATTATGATAAACATTATGAACGAAATATTTGGCGTAATATTTCGTTCATAATGTCCACCTAGTGATGTTTGGCATAATTGATCCCGGCCCTTGCAATATAATACGTTCTGCCTAGCTAGACCAGTATTTTGTACAAACCCAATTGGGCCATGTATCTTTTATGTTAATAGACGACCTTAGCCGTGGGAGCGTATTTGTTTAGTACTAGTTTCCATGATATTAAATATACATATACGCGCATAGGGGTGAGAGGGAAGAAGTCGTCGAGAGCAGAGGAGAGGTCTAGTCCCCTGAAGATCCCTCCCCCCGCCGACCATCTACCCCCTAAGCCGACGGACCTTCGGCATCTATGACATGCATGTGCATAAGGGGGTGACCCGCTGAGGCATTGGACCCCTCTCGGTAGCGCAAACTCACGACACAACCGATGGTCATCGCCCTCCTGCGGCGCCCCAGCCGCCACACACCCCCTCCCGCTCACAGCCGAAGGCGCCGCCCTCCACTTACCCCCCACAGCGTCCGAGGCGATGCATCCTAGCACCCTCATCCTCCGCGGTCCACATCCCCTGCCCAGCGCCGCTCTGCCCTTTGCGGCGCCGCATGCGATGAAGGCGCCGCTCCCCACCGCCCAAGATCCCGTATGTCCTCCCCAAAGCCGAAGCCTACCCACCCAATTCCGTTCATTCCCGAAGGCACCGCACCCGTCCCTCAACCCCAACCCGACGGCACCGCATCTCCGGCGTTGGTAGGGGGTGGGCTGCGGCTCCTTCGCAGCCCTACTCTCCCCCAGCGGCCCAGAGGTTCCGGGCCCCCTCCACCATAGCGCCCCTAGCACCGCAACCCTCTCCAAGCTAGCTGCGCCAAAATGCCGCACCCCCTCCCTAAGGTGCCACAACGTCTTGCCCAAGCCGACGCGCCCCCCAGTGCCAAAGCTGCCCCAGCCCCAGTGGCCAAGCCACCGCTTCTCCCCCTCAAGCGCCAAAACTACCACACCCGGTCCCTCCCACTGCACCTAATGCGCCGCACCCATCCCGGTGCCGGACCCCTCCCCCGCAGCGTCAAAAGCACCGCACCTCCCAGCGTCGAAAGCACCGCACCCGCATCCCCCGACGGCGCCGCCAACATCCTGCTGTAGCACCAAAAGCTCAGGCCGTTGCCTTCTGCGACGGACGAGGGAGTTGCCGCGATTGTGTTGCCAGAACCGCACCCCCTCTTGGCGTGATCCCCGGCGTCAAAGATAGGCGGTACAATCCCCATACCCCCAACGCTGATGGTGCCGCACTCGCGCTCCCCTACCCCCATTAGCCCCAGGCGCTGCAGCCCTTTCAAGCTCCAGTCTTCGCACCGAGAGCCTTCCCCCGACGGCACCGCATTCCTTGCCGGCTGGCTGACGATCCTGGGAAGCAGGAGGATGTCCAAAGCACAGGCTGCCCCTCGGACCTCATGCATTTATGATTATGTGTGCATCCTAACTCTTTTTAGCGTTGCAACAAAGCTTTTGCTTTGAAGCTACCATACTCTACATGCCTCATTCCTTGTAGAGGTGAGGAGGAGCCGAATATTTCAGGCTAGTCTCGACTCTAATTTTACCTGGCTTGGCTCGCCTCGGGCCGGCTTCGTGACAAGTCGTCTCGGCTTGAGACTCAACTTCCGGCTCGGATCGGCTCGATATCAATTTGACGGTCATCGACCTAGCTCGAAAAGCCCCGTCATTAAAATTAGACGTGGTGGCCGTATATGTTGGCGTAGGTGAAGTCGTAAACTTGTGCAATTCTTCCCACGATTCCCACCAACGACTTAGACTCCTGTTTCGCAAAAATACCACCGCAACCTTGCTAACCACCATACTAAGACCCAACCAAGCAATAACTTACGTCATCTCACAGACTGATGTGACATTTAAGTAGTATTTCTTATAAAAGAACTGAGTAAAACAGTTAGTGTTATAGCAAACAGTTCAAACTTTAGCATCTACTAAATTTATAACATTGACAAATCAGTAGATCGGTGCGCACATTATGCTGTAATGCTCCAGGGCATCAAGTCGCAGACGTCGGCATGACACGACAGCTACTCACTGGCAGCAGATACAGTAGCGACAATACTTAACAATATGTGCAACTGACACATCAACAACTGCAAATTGACATAGCGGGCGTTACAAATAAATGCAACTACCTTGATAACCTCTGCAAATTGGTAATAGTTGCACGACTGCATCCACAAATTCATGGAACCGGCGCTATAGTATCAACTATTGCGAAATTGTCAAGGCCATGCATTATAATGAACAGGGCATGGAAAGTTTGAGCCTTCGCCACTGCACCTACACCGCCTCTGTTACTACAGTGTGCTCAGCTGCACGACCATTCCCCGCTGTGGTGCCCGGACAACACCGGCTTTCCCGACTCGCCGGTTAACCGCTAGTTAACCTGAGGAAACCGGCTAGCTTAGTAGGCTGCCTGCGGGTTTACCAGGTTGTTCAGTCTGGACCCTGTATTGGCCCACGCATCGAGTGGCATGGAGATCCCTTTGACGAAGGGTCAATCCGTAAGCCTGCTCACAGGTAATAACGCTGACCCGCCTTTCCCTCATTTTGAAAACTTTCAAGCTTACTGTCCCCATTTGCCTCACTTGTTAGTATGAGTCTGCTCTGGGACATCCTGATCATTTTAACCCAGGTTCGAGATTGCTAATCCAAAGTATATCAGTAACGATTACCCATAGGAACGCCTGGGAGCTGATGCCAGGGCCTTTATCTATTCTAAGTAATTTCGCGGAATATAAGGCCCGACTCTGGCTACGCGGGCTGTCTCCTATGTGCCATCTGAATCGCTCTCGAATTATGATTGCTTCGTTCAAGGTTCCTAGTACCGTGCTATCGAGTTATTCTAATCTAGCAAAGTTGACCTAGTGTTTTTATCACTTTTAACAAACACTACATATCGCTTTGACACAGAACCAACACTTCAACCATTCATTATTATAAAATGGTACATATACTCTTTCGGTACATAACAATTATTTATGAAATCATACAGGATATGACACAGGATACCTGGAGCAAAACTTTACTCGTGATGTGAGTTCCTGCTCGTCACCCGACGATGCACTAGGCGAAAATTTTACTCCGCATCCCCGAGTTTCGCCTCCCTCGTTCAGTAGGTCCCAAAGTGAATAACTGGCGACCCTTTAACGAGTAACCCCTCTTGCATGCAAGATTCGTGTACTCTTTGCGCTCATACATATTCATCGAGCCTGGAGTCACCTGCGAACATCCCGTTACAATTGGCAGACAGTGCATTAAGTTGCTATTTCATATAAAGAAAATGATTGTCGCGCTACGTGCGTCTAAGGTCCGTGGTTATTTGCGCATACCTAAGCCATCACGCTCCTCAACTATAATTTTAGAAGATCTGGAACTGTAAGTTTTGCATTTACTAAATCTTGAAAACTGCCTCTCCCGATGAAGCTTGAGTGGGAGCTGGGAAGGGAAATAACACCAGAAGGATTGTGACACGTCATTCCGCATTGGAATGACCGTGTCTGTTCGACTGAGGTTAGTATTATTTCAAAATGTGGTTGGGCTTTCTACCGTGTCTCAACAACATGAGAGGGCCCTTCTAAGTTTTATGCATTGGGTTCTACTCAATAGTCAGAAATCTCACGTGGGCACATGCTAGAATTTTAGTGTTGCTTCATCGGAGGCCTCTTTTTGGTTATTCAGTTAAAATTCCTCGACCCAGTTTGCGACTGACCACGTCCGTTACCGATTTTCTTTTTTACTGTGTGATTCCCATATTATTTGCACTAGGACCAGTTCTGGCCCTAAGGGATCCCAGCTGCACCGCTTTAGCTAGAATTTCACGGTGGTGCCCGGACAACCCCGGCTTACACGATTCCCCGGTGGACTCTGGTCAGACCGATGGGAACCGCTTAGCTTAGTAGGCCGCCGGCGGGTTTACCAGGGTGTTCGGCCTGGCCCCTATAGTGGCCCACGTGTCTATAGGTATAGAGGTCCCCCAGAGGGAGGGTCATCCCCTAAGCCTGCTCACAGGTAGTGAGGCTGATCCGTCTTTCCCTCACTCCGCTACTAGATCTTAAACTGTAACTGCCGTTTGGGGAGGGTTCGTAAGCGCCCTGTCATTTAAGCAAGGTAAATGGGGCCCCGGATCTATCCTCCTACACCTGAACCCAGACTTGTACTTAAACCCCAGCTCTAACAATACAGAAACCCTCGGGAAGGGTGTACGAGGGGGTTCGAACAGGTCAGTATTGCATGTGACGTGGGTTGGTATGGACGCTAACCAGATTTGTTTGCGTTGGTGCGGGATCTAGGATGGGACCAGTTAAATGGAAGTGCGTTTACTTGTCATTTTAAACTAATTTTAGCAGGAATGCCAGCTTTTCCAATTCATTTGCCTTATTTGGGTGTTAAATTTCGAAGTAAAATTCTATGCGGTTGCCTTAAGCGAGGCGCATGACGGTACGATGTAGCGAGGAGCGAATGGGTTCGTGAGCGAGCAGAAGTTCTGGGTGGCGCGGTGGATGTCGGAGTTCAGGTCCTTAAGCAAAACTGGGTTACGCTGGGGTTGGGCGGGAGCCTAGAGTACGGGGTATGTGGCGCTAGCTCAGGCGCAGGTGCATTATTGTGATGATCAATTCACTCGGTGCGATTTACGTTTGCTGGTCGGGCTAAATTAAACTGAATTACGAAAATCCTGTCGCTTACATCCAAAAGACGCTCCGATGATTTACTGTCATTTCGTCATTTTGATACATCACCCAAATCGGGTGCACACACAAGTAAATATACGTATACATTATAAGGTATAATGCACCAATATTCCGCGCACCATTCCCGGTACCCATTCCGCTACGATTTCACATGACATGCTAGCGGGATGTGCCTCTGGGCCGTAACTCCGAGTTCCTATTGACTGTCACCCTCAGAGCGTACTATGAAAATTTCAATCAATAACTTTCGCACCAGGCATGACTGCTAAGAATTTAAACGGTCCAAGACTTGAAGCTTAGTAAGTAATGATACTCCATGCCCGATTTGACTACTAAGCTCTATAATAGCTAGAAAGTTTGTAACTCCACCAGCAACAAAACCTCGTTCCCTTTGTCTGAGTAAAAATCGTAATTAAAAGCCGAAACAACGAAAATGCCTCGGGTGGACCTCTTCCACGCGTCTGCAGGTCGAAGAGTCCAGCCGAGCCAAACGCAACCCCCAAAGATTTCGGTGTACTAAATCTTGTTCCGACTGCCGCGTGCATCAATGCCAGTAAAATTTCCTGAAACGCACTGGAGGTTGAACGCTCTCACCAACTACTGAGTTCCTAGACTGAAATTTACAACAAATTTTTATATCGGCAGGCAAGGCACCCACTGGGCGTCCTCAATAAACACTGCCCAATGGGTGGGGAACCAGTCGAGCGCGGGGTACCTGCTTTCCATTTCGATTTATCGATTTTGATCCCTATTTGTCGTGCTAAGTTTCAGAGGCGCGGGCACAGCACTTACGGAAGCGCGAGGTATCCGATGGACACCACAGCGCCCGCAAGGGCTGCCCCTGGTCCTAAGCTCGAGCAAAGTACGAAATGACGAAAAGCCTCAGGCGGGACTCTTCTGCACGGCTGCATGCCGAAGAGCCCACCCGGGCAAAAGAATGAAAAACCAATGAAAACCCAAATTGGCGACAACCGCCAACAATCCGACCACTTCTGCCCGCTTACAAACAAGTCTGGCTCCATCTTCGAATCGCGCTATGGTCTTTTATACCGGCTGTGGTCCCCTGCCCCCGTTCGTCGTCGTATACTACACAAGTACGAAATTTAAATTTTTGAAAATATTCCGATATATATACAATAAGGCTGCGACAGCAAATAAAACAACCAAGCTAACAAGACTTATCAACGTTGCCATATAAATATATCCCAGCTAACCTATACGTATCTGTGTGCTTATACTAGCCCCTGATGAGCGCGCGACGATATGATGGCCAGCAGCTACACGTGGCCGAGGCTCGCCATGAAAAACAAACCGCCCGCTGGTCGGTGCGGCAAAAGTTTTGGGGCAAAATATAACGGCGCTCAGGGCGCCGTTTGCTCATAGGGATATCGGCACATTTTTGCCGACATCTCGGGTTCTAGGCGGCCGGGGGCAGGACAAGAATCATGCCCTGGCAGGCCGGCTACTGATGATATACAATTTGTTATTGTACCCTTTATAGGAGGCCTGCTAGAGGCCAGTTTAAGAGGAAATTATAACAAATTCTGATGCCCCCCTGGGTTCAGGGGATCCTGGGCGGACCCGAGGGGGTGGGCGGCCCCGGCTTTCAGCTAAGCAGTTAGGATGGTACCCGATAAGTGTCCCGGGCTCCAAAAATCGGGGAGTTTTGACTATTCTAGGTGCCCTTTGGGACCTGGGAAATTGGAGGCTTAAGCGCCTGTTCGGGGGTCCATAAGTATTTAGGAGATCCAAATTTTTAGACCCGCCGGGACAATTTGACACTCCAGTAGAGTCCTTAAGAGGGTTCAGTCACCCCCGTTCCCCAAAATTTGTGGGAAATCCCAAAAATTAAATTTTTTGAATCGCACCCTAAAATAGTGTCTTAGAGAATTTGTCTCCAATATTTCAGTCGTCTGTGACCGAAAATTTTATTTAATTAACAATGATCAGCCTGAATATCGGTAGTTCGAACTCGTCCTGACAAATTTATGTCCCTTCCCCTATATATCATACACAACATGTATCATAAACACCGCATAACAAGTATAATATAATATACAAAACATTTTATGCACACATTATCCAAACGACTGTAATTCACAAGGATCGACCGGACACCCCAAATCGTGGTAATCTTTCCTTTTCGGTACCAAAATCACCCCGGGCACCTTCGGGCGGCAGAGTGTGACCTTATAAACGCAATGGAAATGGAATACAAAGTTTATTTCAAAATTAATACAATACTGCACAGTTACGAAATAAATTCATACAGAGGTCACACTCCACCGGTATCCGGCCGTCCATTCCCGTCTTTCCTTACGATTTAGTACACCTCAATCATCCTACTATTTTCATAGAAATTGGGCTGTTACATCTCTTAAAATTTTTTGGATTTATTAGACTCCTTACTTGGGGTAAGAGTGTAAATCGAGTGGAAAGATGAGTTTGTGTGAAATTTCGCCGTTAAATCCGCAGATGCACAGCCCATGATTCGTTTTAATCGGAAAAATTTAAGATTGTTATAAAATTTGGCGTAAAATTTAGAAAAATTTTCGATAGTGCGTGTAAATTTAAGAATAATTGTAAATTTAAGAATAATTGTAGAAAAATTTCCGTAGAAATCAGTAATTTGGTAGATTTTAGCAGGAATTAGATAATTTCAGTAAAATATGTGTGAAATTTCAGTAAAATATAATTTCAGAGCAGAAGGGCGACTTAGTGCTGTTCGATGTGCCTGTACGCCAAGGAAACGTGAAAAACGTCGCACCTTCTTTTCGAAGTTTTCCCTTATGGGTTAAATTGTTAAAATGGTTTAGCTCAAGTAGAATTTTCTTTTTCCTATGTTACTCTAGCGTTAGTTCCTTGTGTCTGGTCGCCTAAAATTACATTGTAATTATCCATTCGTATTATAATAATCATTCATTATTATGTACACTATATATATACACTGGCGCGTACCTCCAAAAGTTTGACGGAATTGGTCACCCCCGAGAAAGGGTCCGGGCTGCCAGAGTGCCTGACCCAGGAGTTCCTTGAGAATCATGGAAATGTTTTACTATTGGATTGGTTCGTATTTTCGCTTGGGTTTGAAATTCGGCAATTTTATTTCGGGGGGAATTTTATTCATTCTTTGAACTTTGGCGTTAGGTTGATTGATTTAGGTAATTTGGTGTTGCTAGTACCTTCTATTTCTCGGGTCTCGGACATCATTTGTTCGAAAGTTTTGCATCGCGCCTTGGCTGCTCTCCGCTCGCTTTCGCTACTGCTCGCAGCCACTAGCCCTATTTAAACCTTATTTGTAGATTCCTGTCACTTCTCGCATGGACTTATTCGCTCGCAGTGCCATTCTCGCTTTGCTTTTACGTGTTCGACATCGTCCTCAATGTGTTAGGCGTCCTAGCTCGGCGTCCCTAACTAGACGGCTTACCCACTCATGCAAGTTCCGCTGACAATAATGCGACACCATTGGCTCGTCAAAGTGCGGCTTTTCCTGCCATTCCATATGCGGCTCGTCCCGTTCCCACGCGTCTGCACTGTGGAACGCAATCGGCCAGGAAGGCATGTAAACGTTGTGGACGGTGTCGTGCTGCCGTCGGTGGTTAGCCATCAATTGCTTGAGCTCGGCCGTCCAAGACAAAGCGTCCTGATCAGTGGCAGTCCATCGGGGTGCCGGTGGCGCTATAACGATAGCGGTGGTAGGTGCGACTCGGAGAGAAAGTACACCCAGGTGCCGCTTGAATTTTCGAAAGGCGGCGTTCGGCAAGGCGGCGTGGAGCTGCTCCATTGGTGCCTTGCGGTAGATGTATTGGAACCCGCCGAGGATGACGATACAGCTGGTCTGCGGGGTTAGGATCGCATTGGCCACAGTAAACGTACCATTGTGGACCCCGGCCATCCGTTGACGATCCATTTGTTTTCGGTGGCCATCTCTAGGATCGGCAGTGCCATGGCGTCACCTACTATAATCGTCCGAGGCCAGCGAACGTGGCCGTTAGTAAGGTAATCCCGTACTTCCTCGAGTAGTCGGCCCATGATGTTGTGACAGCGCGTCGTGGCTTCCTGCTGCTGCAGCTGTTGATTGGTGCGCCCGACGCCCCAGAAACTGTCCGTTGTGGCCTCTAATAGCTGCTGGTCGTCGGTGAGTCGCAGAATTCGCGCATATTCCGGTATGGCGAACTTACTGAGCAGGATTGGCCGCATGATATGTTCAAGAAGCGGCTTGAGACGGGCTTGGGTAACACCGTCAATGAGCTGATTCTTTAGCGCTCGCGCTCGTGTCTTGAGCTGCAGCGGAGTGCCGGTCATGAGCAGCAGTTCTCGGACGGCGTCGGTTAGTTCCAACAGCGAGAGCACCTGTACTTGGTAGTGTTTCTCGACGGTCGACAAGGTGTTGCTGTCGTGCGCGAATGGGGTTGGTGCCTCGTGCATATTTGACAATATGCCAAACGTCCCGGTAGCCGCCGATGATGATGACGCAATCCGTCTGCTGCGTCAGGAAAGCGTTCGCCCAGTGGATGAGCGATATCATATTAAGTCCGGGCTGCACGAAGGTTATCCGGTTGTGGTCGTCGGCCACGTCCAGCAAGGGCAGGGCACGCTCGTCGCCGACGATGATGGTTCTCGGCCACCGCACGAAACGGTCGCGGTGGAACGATCGGATGTCGCACAACAAATGTCCCAGCACGTTGTGGTGCGCCGGTTGATCTGCACCGCACTCGCTCCGGTGTACACCTGTGCCCCAGAAGTTGTCGAAGGTGTCGTTGAGGAGCGGTTTGTGGCCCGGATCGTACAGCTCATCCCAGTAGTCGAGGTCCTGGAATTTCGCCAGCAAGATTGGGCGCATGACGTGCAGCTGGTACGACCGGAGCCACCGTCGAGTGTTGGCTGGCAGCGTGCGGAGGAGGGCTACGATGCGTAGTTTGACCTCCGTCGGCGACATTCGCTGGTCCAGCATGTGGGCGATCACCGTGACGAAGCCCAACAAGTCCAAGATCGTTATGTAGAAATGCTCGGTGGCGCTGCCGAGCTGGCGGCCATTATGTTTAAAGCCACTTGCAAATAATGTTCGTTCGCCAGCGTGGTCCGGTTGGATCGTTTGAGTTCGATCGCATCCCAGAAGCATGAGCTGCTCATGTGGCTTCGGGGAACGGCCGGGTAACGGTGTCCATCGCACACTGCAGGCTCATGTAGTACTCCTTGCGGGAGTCGGGGCGCATCTGAAATGGAGGAATCACTGGTAAGTTTACATAGTATGGATGAAAATTAGGTCTGCCTTAACTTTCACCCTTGTTCTGGGTTTTGCGGGGAGTTTGGGTTCTATCTCGGGGTACGTGCCGTTGTGTCGAGTAGTTTAGTCCACTTGCGGGTCCGACTCGTCGGACTCAGATTCCTCATGGGGTGGTGGTCGAGGTACACGCTGTCGCCAAGCGGCGGGATGCAATTCTTGGCTAGAAGGGTAGCGTGGGAACGTGGTTGATGGTAAAGTTCTGCCTGGCGAGCGTTCTCCCGTCAAAAGTGGTCGCGGGGTCAGTATTGGCGCGCTTGTCATCGAAGTAGTGACACTAGTGGATTGTGCGCGTGTGACAGAAGCTAGTCTGGTTGATGTTTCAGCAGTATCGGCAATGGTCGTCTCTGGTTCCTGGAAAGTTACGCGTCTAGGCCTGCGTAAGGCGTCCCCTACTTCCTCGTCTGACGCTGCGCCATAAAGACCCGGTCTCTAGCCTGTCGATACAAAAGTTGCCTAGTTGGGGCCGTTGCATGAGTAGTGCTGAGTCGTATTATTCCCGAGGAAGTAGTAGTGGCTGTGGTGCGTATCAATTCGGTGATGGTCACTGTGGATGGTCCCGGTTGTTCGACGCTTGTAAATTGGATAGTTGAACCGCCTCGAGCCGATACGATTTGTTTCCGTTGGGTGGCCCGTCCAACAAGTCCTTTTCCTCGCTCTTCTGGCGGTGCTCGCGTGCTCGTCTGCTCGCTCGGCGGTGCTCGGGTGCGAGGAAGGGTACTTAGTGTCACTGTCCGCCCAGTTCCTCTTCGAGGTGTTGGTATTTCACTGCTTGATCCCGCGAGGGTGAATTCGTTCATTGAACCAGAGGTCTCTGGTCGTGTGCTAGGCGTCCTAGAGTCACTACTTGATATTTCCTGTCCTGCCTGGCCATGTCGCTCAGCTGAAGAGGGTTCCTGCGAGGTTTGGCTAGTCAATTCGTCGTCTGCTTCAGCTGCTCTCACGTCGACTGTCGTACCCTCTCCGGAGGTTTCCGACAGGTAACTGGACATTGGTGACCCTAGGGTGGCTGAGTCATGGGTGCCTCGTGAAAGACCCACTGACGAGGAGACATGGGCCTGTCAGCGGCTGCTGGTGGAGCACTATAAGGGCGCATTGTTGTATAGTCTCCTATGGTCTGAGTTGACATTTCCATTGGTACTCGCAATCGGGATGCCATAATGTGTTCAGTTGGTCGAGATTGAAATAGTGGGTGGTCCTGCGCGGCGAGCATGATTGCGTAGCGTAGATCCCCTGAAGTGTATGGTCCCGGTACGACGATTCCGCCCGAAGCGCCGCGTGGCGTGGTGGATAGCGTGATATCTGCTGGGTAGAAATGTTGTCCCTCGAGTATTCCAACACCTACTGTCGGTACGCCAAACGGGACTTCCTCACTAGTAGCCACTATTCTTTCCATCGTGGTCACTGGTACTGTATGTTGTCCATATTCTACCTGCGTATCTCGGCTACCAGTTTCTGGTATGTATGAGAAGGCCTCCTGACTAGTAGCTTGCTCTTGTGCTATTGGTGGCCAGGTAGGTTCAATTTCCCTATCCGGATCAATCATGGGAATCCGGTTCCGGACCGTCCTTGGGTTTTGAGGTTCGTAATCGTCTGTCCGATACTCAACATGCTCCATTGCTGCTTTCTCAGCTTCGACCTCAGCGTAGGTCCGACGGTATAAATTAGGGTCGTTGGGGTCACCCATTTCTACACTTTCCGTATCGGAACTATCACCGACTGCTGTTCTTACTGTGCGTACTGCTACTTCGTCTACCGGCTCTATCTCGGCGACGAAATCCCTATCAGCGATAATGCGTTGGGTTGCTTCAGTTAAACCTCTTTCCAGTACGGAAGCGTGTACCTGCCCTAACCAATCTCCTACATTGGGTACCGGATCTAATGCCCTAAAACACGGCTTGGTCCTATTAATGTGCACGACATGTGCCATACCTTCCGGGTTAGAATGCATTCGTACACGCATGCATGGCGAGGTGATCCCTAGTATTTCGTATGGTCCGCACCAGCGAGGCGTGAGCTTCCTAGATGTCCCTGGGGTGGTATCGTGCCTATAAAGCCAAACCAATTCTGCTGTGTGGTAGCGTGGTTCGCGAGCTCGTCTATCATATATTAGCCGGTTTAATTGTTGGGCGGCTTTCATCGATTGATATGCACGCTCCCTTATAGAAGCCATCCAGCGCTGCGCGTTGGCCCTATAGGAATGTGCTCCTGTGTATCCAGTGACTGCACTATGCGTGTCATATTCTCCGGGCAACCTGGGGTAGAAGCCATGCATTAGCAGAAATGGTGGGTACTTTGTCGCTGTGTGTACCGAGGAGTTATAGGCCATTATGAAAAACGGCAGGAATACATCCAATGAGTGGTGGTCATCCTGTGGTACACTCACTCGTAACAAGTATAGGAGGGTCCTATTGAATCTTTCAATTTTACCGTTTGCCTGAGGGTGATAAGCTAGACTCATGTGCCGGAATATTTTCATTTCCTGGCACAGTTCTTCGAACATATGCGCTGTGAAGGTACATCCGCTGTCAGAATAGAGCTCCCTGGGAGCTCCGTACCTATTGACTACCTCATATAGGAATATATGGGCAGCTGTATGAGCATCCTGGTGCCTTATTGGCACTGCTATTGGAAATTTTGTAAACTGGTCTATGAATGCAATAAATGACACTAGCGTATTGCCTGCTGGGCGTCTGTACTGTATTCAGTATGTCCACAAATACACGGTACATTGGTTAATTTGCCAACGGAACCCTACCCAATTCGGTGGTTATCCGAGAAGTTGGGTCTTTCGCGGACTGACATAGGGTGCATCGCCTGATCCATTGTTGTACGTGTTCAGACATACTTTTCCAATAGTAAAACTGTTTTAGTTTGGCTATAAGCCGGTCACGGCCAGGATGTCCTCCATATAAGGTATTGTGTTCATGTTCGAAGTATTTGCTTACCTAAGCGTGATAGGGACGCATCATTTGTAATTTATGTCCCCGGGTTGTAACGGATGCATGTATAGTATTTTGGTATCCGCTGCTAATTCAAAATAGTGCGCCCGCATTTCAATTCTTAGCGCGCCCAATTCGGCCTTAGGCCGTGTTTTGTTATAAAGATACCACCAAATTGGACCGATTTTTTTCTGGGGTCATTTCGTTGGATATATGGAAAAGCCGTACTAGGTTAAGTCTGGCAGGACGCTGATTCGGGTTTTCGATCGTTTCCGTAAGGCGAATTTAAAACTCAAGCCCTCAAAATGTCACTTCGGACGAGGTAGCCTCAAATACTTAGGACACATAATTAGTACTGAAGGTGTCAAACCAGACCCAGAAAAGGCAATAGCCATAGAGGAATTCAAACGTCCGGAAACGTTGAAAGAACTCCAAAGTTTCTTAGGGCTTGTAGGGTACTACCATAAATTCATTCAAAATTACTCGGACATCTGCGAACCATTAAATGAACTAAAACATAAGGACACAGAATTCAAATGGACTCCTAGGTGTGAGGAAGCTTTCAAGAAACTGAAACAAGCATTACTAGATGAACCGGTTTCTTAATTCACCGCGCCCCCACGCCCTCTTTTATCCTGCAGACAGACGCTTCCGGATATGCTATGGGTGCAGTATTATCCCAGAAGACTAAGCAAGGAATAAAACCCATTGCATACGCTAGCAAGGCCCTCCTCTATGGATCAACTGATACAGCTCCTCCGCAATAGAAACTGAAGCTCTCGCTATTAGTTGGGCCGCACTGCATTTCAAGCATTACCTCGTGGGGCACAAGTTTCACGTTGAAACCGACCACAAGCCACTCAAAACCCTATTTGATAAACCACCCAGAAATTCACGCCTATCTTAATGGCGAAGCGAGCTATTGCTTGAGTTCTGGGGCATCCAAGATATCCGGCTAGAGGCCGAGGTAAGGAAAATGGCAGTGCAGTGCCCGATCATATGTAATCCTAGGTACGACCCGTCAGTAGTTGAGGAATTAGGTGACACTTACGAAATCCTCATGATGGGCCGAGGACGACCCACTGGACCTTGCCCTCCAACGACCTGCGCAGCATGGGACCAATCGCACCTGCCGTATCCCGTACGTACAGTACCACCACTCGCAACCGGCGCACCAACCCCTATAGTCGGGAGTACTATAGCTCCCCCAGGCCAACCCAACCCCGAAGCAATCCCATCGCAACTAGTCCCCGACACGCAAATAACTACGGTACCCCCAGCAACGCTGACCCAGCAGGCAGCTACGCTAAGTGCCATCCCAATTAGAATGGGTTCAGGAGAAACCCCAGTGATGTCGGTCCGCACAACCACTATCTCGAGTTCTGAAGGCAGACCTCAGACACGAGGACCCAAAAGACCGTTTCGCACCGAATCAGAAACAATGGGCCTAAGAGCAACCACGCTACCAACAGAACAAGAGTTTGACAGGCTTATGAAACTAATGATGCACTATGAAACCGAGATATTACCAACCGTCCGAATTGAGGACGCACAGGACTCACACGAAAATATATACCTGCCATTCTTTTCAGATCTTCCAGACTTTAACCTAGTACGGCTTTTACCATATATCCAACGAAATGACCCAGAATTGGGTCCAATTTGGTGGTATCTTTATAACAAAACACGGCCTAAGGCCGAATTGGGCGCGCTAAGAATTGAAATGCGGGCGCACTATTTTGAATTAGCAGCGGATACCAAAATACTATACATGCATCCGTTACAACCCGGGGACATAAATTACAAATGATGCGTCCCTATCACGCTCGTACAGCAAATACTCAAACATGAACACAATACCTTATATGGAGGACATCCTGGCCGTGACCGGCTTATAGCCAAACTAAAACAGTTTTACTATTGGAAAAGTATGTAAGGCATTGTATGGCGTGTGTCAGGAGGGGTCGGGAGATGGTACAGAACTCTTATCGAGGTTTTTTGTGGTGATCAAGCTGGCGAGGGGACCTGTCCTGGCATGCTGAACTAAGAAGGCTTTGTGTTATTAATAGTGGCACAGTATTTATTAGAAGGAGATTGATAAAACTTGATGGCAAAATTGTTTCACTTTAGGGCGCTTCAAATTTACGATTTTTGTATTTTTCTTACAATTAGGGCAAATTACGGTTACTGAACTACCATCAAGGGCTCCTAAGGTTTCAAAATCACTCATTCTGGTCAGCTTATTCCCCACCCATAAGTACTTATGCAACCCCAACTAGGCGTTTAAACAACCATTTTTCTAAACACAAAAGTGCAAGAAAATTAACCAAAACTCCCCGATTTTTAAGCCCTACACCCTCATAGGATCTTATACTAACCATTGCATCATAAACCGGGGCCTGAAACTCCTACAGGCTCGCCCCAGATCCCAATAACCCACGCGAGACACCAAAATTCTCTGTCCTTTCCTCCTGTAACAGCCTCTAACAGGCTACCTTTGAGACATACATTAAAAGTTTAATGTTCTCTAGCAGGCGACCAGCCGGGACATCGACCTGATCCCGCCGCCGCCTACTTCTTTCCGTTCTCCTGAAATTTCAAATAAACTACCAAAAGTCTAATAACCATAGGGCGCACAAGCCACCGGTATATTTTGATAAGCTGAGAACCCCGCGTCGACCAGCGCGAGGTTCTGTTTTTACAAGCTCCTCCACGTTGGTTTCCAAAATGTAGCCGCTCAGGGCATTAATCATATAGTTTTGGTCGTTACTGACCAGCAGCTGCAACAATTTTGGTATTGATATGGTATGTCGCCGCTGAGCGGCAGCGTTGTTTTTATATCTATGTGTTCTCGTTGTCGGCATTTATACATACATATATTGTCGTTAGTTTTCTTCGCAGAATTTAAAAGTTTGTATAAATTATCGTTTAGGCACACAAAGAAGGGATCAGATACCAAAAAAATGGGGGATTAAAACCAAAGGTATAAAAGAATTGAGCCCGATACAGCGTCGGAGCCAGTCGAGACTTTCCTGCTCGCAATTAGGGGTTTGGCGGCTGTCGCCACAAATCGTATTTTCGCGTAGCTCTCGCTTTATGCTTTTCTGTTTTGGGTTTTTCCTGTTTTCGATTTACCCAGGGAGGGCCGCGCAGCAACGGTGGAAAGCCTCGCCTGGACTTTTCGTTTCTCGGGATCTTTCGATCCACCAAGTACCGCCTTCGCGGGCGTTGGTGCGTCCGAAGGATGCTCCGCGCGCCCGTAAATGTCGTGTCCCGATAAAATTTCTAAATTGACAAAATTATTCGCAAAATCTGACCCGACTGTGTTCTCGACTGGTTTCCCGCTTATCGGACCGCTTGCTTTTAATTTTCTCTTTGGTCCGATGGGTGTATATTCTACAAAATTTAGTATGGAATCTTTAGCGAGAAAATCGAGAAAAGGGGGGAAAAGAAAAAATCACGCGCCAGAGAGAGATGGAGAGAGAAAGATAGGAGAGTATTTCAAACCTGGAGGTAGTCGCGATCACCGTCGCGGTTTCACAGCACCCAGGGTCTTCCGCGTGTTTATAAAGTGTCTGGCGAGTTTATAAATTTTCACCGTGACTTTAGTCGATGGGAGTTTTGGGGTTTCTACAATCAACGGTGATGCGCGGGTTGCTCCAGGACTAATACATTAATCGGAATCAAGGTAGCCTGGACCATGATGAAAGGAGGACTGAGTCATTTGCACACGGAGTGGAAGTTTAGGAACCCCTGTTCTAACCTTGGTAGATACATGACACCCCACAGTACCAGTTTACTTTCGTCATGCAAAAAAATAGTAGCTAAAAGAGCACAGTGACCCTATGCAGAGATTCGAGTGACCTAAATGACTGCGGACCTGGATCAGGCAGCACAGTTACGGAGTGCTAGTGAAGTGTGCACAACCAGGAAGAGATGGAGTCAGCCGCGAACACTGAGAGTATGAGTTGTTCAAAAGTTAGCATATGTCGCTCTCTTGTAACCGAGCCGCTGCTCGCTTGAGATTTAAGAAAGGGGCTCGCTATTCCCCCAAAGCTCAAAATGCGATGAAAGCAAGTTTAGGAGGTAGATTCTCTAATTGTACCTCCACGGTAGAGATCTTCGTCGGAATTACACTTTTAACTGTCGAATACCGAGGAAGGCAGGCAACGTCGCCATATTTTGAAAGACGCGGCCATGGCTTTCTGACCGCTTTATCACTGATAGTTCCCTGGCCCCTTGTCGTAGCGCAAGCCGGGTTCGGATATGAATTAAACCATTAGTACGTGAGTGTGGCGAAATGTTCGTAAGCGGCTTCAGTCTCGAAGAGAAAAGAGCAGTTGAACGCAGGGCGTTCGTAAGGTCTACTGCTCTCAAGTATGTCGATAGTTGCGCCATGGTACGTGATAAAAAGGGACAAAATTTGTAGGATCATGGAGCTCGCATTTCTTTGTTAATCAAACCCGGGGGAAAGTAATACGTTTTGCTAATTGAGCTGGGAAAATAATACGTTTTCGCTAAGCTACCGACAAACATTACTATGGTCACCAATCAACGTTGCAAGAGAAAGATACGAACTCACGTTAAAATAGGGGCAATTTCCTGGTAACTGCGTGGTACCTTGTAGTTATACTGTGCACAAAAGTGCTTGCACATAAAAACGTATTTGAATAATCGTTGTGTCCAGTGAATGCTTAGGCGATAGGTCTTGTGGTCAGGGAAAAGTAACTTTTGAGTTAAATCATCTCAAGTAGGACAAGACGACTGCTCATTCACACTCTAACATTTTTATGCGTTGAAATTGACCCACTGATGATGTAGGGACGACTTGTGCCTGTAGTACCGTGTATCAAGGTGTAATGGCAAGCAAATGTTCGTGTGATAGGACACAACTAGGTCCTGATCAACAAGTGCACAGGATATCACCCGCAAATGACAGACTAAATAAAAACGTACCTGGGGCAACTCCGCAGTGCTTTGGTGCTACCTTATACACGCAGAAGTCCAAAATAGGGTCACGAAAGGAATCTTTAGTTAGGGTTTTACATATGTAATACTAGGACCGGGGAAATTAAGTTTAGGGGAATTTTAGACCACGAGGAAGACTCGGGTTAGCCTTATTACCTGTGAGCAGGCCTAAAAGTTGACACTCCCTCAGGGGAACCTCCATGCTACTAGACACGTGGGCCGATACAGGGGTCAGGCCGAACACCCTGGTAAACCCTCCGGCAGCCTGCTAAGCTAAGCAGTTCCCTTAGGTTAACTAGCAGTTCACCGGGGAGTCGTGGAAGCCGGGGTTGTGCGCGCACCTCACCGAGAAAATTGGTGGTGTAGCTGGGATCCCTTAGGGCCACAACTGGTCGTAGTACATAAACATATAGGCAAAAACCAAACAACGTACACAACACATAAAAATATTCATAATTAAATTTGAAATAATAGACACAAACACACATAAGGGTTTATATAGATTATATGTGGATTTATGTATGATAATGTGTGTTTGTAAAACGTGAGTCATGTGTAACGTTACAATGCTGCCTATGTGTATATTATACATATTTATTTGCTCACAGCCCGGGCTTTTAGTTAAACGGTTCCCACTAGCGCCAAAAACAAGTTTTGATTATAAAAATAATTATTTTTTAATTTTGTATTTTTATCAAAAATGATTATATCAAAATTAATATTTTATCAAAATTATTCTCTATGAGCAGATCTTCCATTATGGCAGGTTCTGGAATTTATTTGGGTAAGTATTGTAAAAAAATCACAGCTGTTGTTGAAATGGCTCTTTGGGCGACTTTGTGCGACTAAGCATGAGTAATATTTAAACAAAACAATTCGGTAGGGTCATCTCTAGCAGAATACTGCGTAGGTGTTCTGGTCGGACGCAGCCTATAAAGAGTGGTCTAATCAATACTGTTATTTTCAATCTTCGTCCGTGTTGCAAAGACCATAAATATACGACGCCACGGTCGTACACCCTTTGTTGTGCCATGTGAATTGGATCGAGAAACGCGTTCATGCTATCATGAAATGTCGCGTAAATTCGATCTCGTGCAAACTTGTTAGGCAGTGGGCAGCTGTGAATAGAGGCATCGGCGATTTGAAACAATGACAGATTTTATAGTTGTCGATCTAGTGTGCGCTTTTCGCTCGATTTTCTTGTGCCGTACTCAACAAACGTATGAGTTTGTTGTGTTGCTATAATTGATCTTCTATAGCGTGGAGTCGCTCCATCGCACGGATTGAAATCCGTTGTCCATCCAGCGGCATGACAATGACTTCTCGCAGCAAAGCCTGTCGAAATTATTATCGTCAACTGATGCCTGAAATAAGACAAGAAGTCCTGCAAATATGCAACATGGATTCTTTTTGAAACCCATCATTCAAGAATGCGAAAATTGACATCCATTTGGATCAGTAAATGCCAATAGTTCCCTAGCGCGATTCCGAGAGTCAATAAAAGATAAGTCTTCCAGCTTCTGCTTGAGTTTGAGGAGCGGAAATTTAACCTTGTTCTGAAAATTCCTTTTCGTTCGGGGTCTATGTCGTCCGCTTAATACCCGAACCTCGTGAATAATACAATTCTGAAAGTAAGTTAATGGTCCGGCTCTACTGCCTCAAATGCCGTTAAGGATTAGCGGTTCGAAATATTTCGCCCGCGACTGGTGCAGATCTTCGTTGCTGAAATTCATTGAAATTTGCTTCAGGTTGATCTGCGCGTTCACGTGCCATCTTAATATTTCATTCCATCAATTTTATTTGTGTATGTAACGTTGCAAGATGTTCTCCTGCTTTTTCGGCTCTTTGCTGTATTTCGTTTGCTAGAGTGGTTGATGCGGTTTTTGTAGTTTGCATTTCGATAATACGTTGCTGTTGCCGATTGACTTGTTTCTCAGTAAGCGTACTTGCTTTGACGGTTTTTCCGATTCTTCTTGTAGTTGTGGCTGTGGCAGTTGCGCTTGTTGCAATGCCTTATGCAACTGCTGCTCGAAGTTCTTCGGGATTTGCACTTGTCACCGCACTTCATCTTTCGCCGCATTTTGAACGTATAATTGTTCATGCAATGAATACAATCACCACTCGCCAAAACGGAATAATCACTTTTTAAAACTAGAATTTGTTTCAAAATCATGTTCGGCAGATGTACATGGTGGCGGGGGTGCCGCCCTACACGTGTTCAGTGTACGAGGTTCATATTGTGAATAAAGTGGAAATGCTCATGCTGAGATGCTAATATATTATCGAAATGGGATAATTGTTATGCAAATATTGTATTCTCTTTAACCCTACTTCTGCGGAAGAGCGTTAACATCGCGAAGCGATTCTAACATGGACGGTCAGGATCGGTTCGCCCTGGACCGGCGAATACACACAGGTTGTGTCGCTAGGAACTTTCAATTGGGGCGCAAGCACTTATTGTTACAGCCACCTCAAACATACTAATGTAACGATATCACGTTGAAAAAATTTTTGTTGTAGCTGTCAACTGGAGAGGCACCAACATCAAACAAGGGCACAGCTACCCAATGCCCCCCTCCGCGACGGCCGTGACATCCGCACGGGCCGATCTGTACAATCAGTATTACACAAAATTAATGACCATATAGTTCGCCAAATATACCGTTTGTGACTCAACGGTGACATCTGACCTTGCACCAATATACCAATAACTATATTTCTACATAAAATTTATGGTAATGTATATATATGTACAGAAGTGTAAAGATGAAATTTATACAAATTGTCCAATTTCATAATTGGATAAAGAAATATATACCTAGTTAAAAATTTAAGTAAAAATTTATTGAAATTAGTTTAGGAATGTAAGAGGATTCGTTTTTGAAAAGGAAGTTAGTAATTTGGAAAGTAAATCTTTGGATCAGGAAAAATTGTATATATGTATATAGTAGGTTATATAATTTAAATTTGTTTGCATATTATAAATAAAATATAATGGAATTTACATAGCTAGTTCTCGTTGCATAAATGAATGTGCCTGTGGAATATGCTCAATTTTTCAATTCAATTCAATTATTTTATTTAACAAACTTAATAAATAAATATCCAACAGTGAAATTCACAACCAATACAGAAGCAAAATAATAACATAGCTAGTACAAAACAAACTATCACAACAATATTACATAGCTAGTGAGAAATCCAGAAATTTAACAAAATTTGAAGTAGTGTCAGATCTATAGAATATAGTAAAAATATAATGCGAAATTTAAAATCAGCATGAAAAGTTATCGTATTTAGGTTATCGTAAAATTTTAGAGTATATATGAACAAAATAAGTCATTTTAGAAAATGCCCAGACCGAGGAAGGTTGTGAATCTTAATCAACTAAGTATTTTTAACATAATACCGGTTTGTTAAAAAGGATCTAGAAGTGCAAACTCACGTACTCCAGTCCTAGAAAGCTCTGCAAGTTAACTTTCTCCAATCTAGACTGAAATAACTTAGCATTAGCAGCTCGAACCAATGGTTTTTTCTACAAACTCAGGTAAATTATTCTAAAATTAAGGAACCCGGTGAAAAAATTAAAGGAGAGAGTGTCAGTATTAGAATGTGAGAGAGGAACCCGAAGGGAATGGAAACGTGTTGGCAAATGGCATATATTAAAAACAGCTCACGTGGTATATCGATATTGTTGTGAACAATATTGTAAAAGAGTGTAAAATCACAATAAAGCCGGCCTAATTCAAGCGGATTAAGCTTGAAAAACAACAAACGTTCAGGCTATGACATAGCAGGGTGGCGCAAACGGCGAATAAAGTAACGTTGAACATGTTCAATTTTGTCTACTAGTGCTAAGGAGTGTTGGGGCCAGTTCTCTAATAAAGGTAGAACGAAACTCTTGTAAGCACGAATAAAACTAGCTTTATAACTAGAGATAAAACAACGGAAATGCATATTGATAACTTTATATGCTTTACAGCATATTACGTCGCAATGTTCGTTAAACTTTAAATTAGATTGTATTACAACTCCTAAATCAAGTGTTGAAGACTTACCATAAAATTACCCTCAATAGAGTATTCGAAGGGGTTGTTTTGGCGACCGAGATGAAGGCAAAACGTTTTAGGAAAAGAGATTTGCAACTGCCAAGCATCGGACGATGATTTAATAGCATTCAGAGCAAATTGAAGCTCATATTCTCCGAACTTATTATTAACAACACAATACACTTTTAAGTCATCAGCGAATACTTTGCAAGAAAGACATTCAAGTATAATATAGCAAACATCGTTTATATTGCAGACAAATAACAGCGGACCAAGAATGCTACCTTGAGGAACGCCAGAGGTGACATTATAATACCTAGAAAAACTTTGCACTATTCGAACACGGTAGGTTCTATTTGTTAGAAATGATTCAATGCAGGTATATACCAGACCAACTATACCATAAGCTTGAACTTTGTACAATAGCACTGTGCCAAATGCTTTTTGGAAGTCAACATAGATGCAGTCAACGAAATTTTCCAAATCGATCAATCTACACCAATCATGGTATGTTTCTAGTAGCTGAGTGCAGGTAGAATTTTTCCTCAGAAAACGTGTTGAGACCTATGAATAAGAGCATTACGATATAAGTGAATGAGAATCTCTTCACATATAGTTATCTCAGTAATTTTAACAATGAGCTTAGAGATATAGGCCTATAGTTACCAGGCAAAGAACTGTTGCTTTTTTAAAAACGGCAGTAATATCAGCAGTTTTCCGCACATATGGCAAAACAGATGACTGCATAGACATGATAAAAATAATGGACAGTGGTAAAGCAACAATTTCCTTAGTTTAAGAAATATTTGTGGTTTTTCATCCGGAGAATGACTTCCTTTATTAGAAAGCTTATTCAGATAATACCGAACTAGTTCAATATCAAAATAGACAGTGCCCAAGTAGGAAGAAGGCAGAAAAGGCAGTTGGAGCGAAGGCAGGACATCATTAAGATAGTTAGGTAGTTCAGGTTTTCTTGTACCAGCACCGACAGTCCTTACTGGGACATAAAAATCACGGGCATGGATATATAATGAGTGAAAAATCCTCCACATTTGTATAACACTATCACAAGATGAAAGCACTGAAACCCAATCCACATCGAGATAAGAATATATAGATGAGTAATCAGCTGCAGCATAATTAAAAATTTGTTGTAGATTATCCTGATCAATATTGCCAATAAGACTAAAACATACAACACAATGATCGGATGTACAAAAGGGCTCTTTAATTTGAAGTACATTTAAATCCGACGTGTAAGAATAAGGTCCAAGATGTTGTTTTCCCCAGTTGGAACATCAACCAGTTGACTAAGACTCGTCTGAATGACCAGTTCTATTAAGTTTTTATATGGCTGAGTTTGAGGACACTCAAATGCCTCCCAATTAGCTAAAGGGAGGTAAAATCTCCAATTAGTGTAACCGGAAACGGTGTGTCACATAATAATTTCATACAATCAATTACACATTCAGAATACAAAGTACTTTCATTAGGTGCCCTATAGACGCATACAACCCTATGCTTTGTAGGAATATGTAGTGCAGCAGCTATTTCGAGCTCAGTGAAGGAGTCAGGTATTGAAACTGGGGAAAAAGAAACTGCGTTATTAAGAATAATGGCGACCCCTCCACCTTTAGAATCTAGACGATCCTTCCGAAGGATAAGATAATTTTCAGCACAAATGCGACTGTACGGAATATAATCATTGAGCCAGGTTTCAGTTACACCGACTACGTCTAAGTCATTGCATAAAAGAAATGCCTTAAACGATTCAATTTTATTTTTTAAACTTCGCGCGTTTACAAGACAGCAGTTTAAAACAGGCTGGGAATTTGAGTTTGCCCCATCTCTTAGTTTTCCGAGTCCATTGGAGCAGAAGGCGATAACCAATTTAAGTCCATCCTACCGCCAAATAACGTGCCGACGTCTCGAAGTTGACAGTTGACGAACTTAACCAGTTTGTCGTTGATTACGGCGAATTGAACACGTTTTGCGATGCGATCGCCCTCAGCATTTAAACTGTCTCTGATCTTGCGCAGTTTGCCGATGTTAGAACGTTCCATTGCGGACATACAACGGCGGAAGAAAACGTTTGTATAATTAGAATTGGCTTTTAGCTTCCTGGCTTCGAACAAAATCGATCGTGCGACGCTCGATGCAGGAAATCCGACCTTGAGAAGGCGAAGGCAAGAAGGTTGTTGACGTCCTGTGCAGAAAGCGTTGTTGATGGTCGCTGATCGGTCGACTGATCGACACAAGGCAAGAGCGTCAGACATATCGCTCCCATTTTCAGGCAGTCCCGCGACCACAACGCATCGTTTGAGATTATCTTCGTCGGCGGCAGTATTCAGCTCAGCTCGGACAATTCGTGCTGTTGTAGTCACTCCCTTGGCCACTGCGCTGGCATACGTTGTTTGATAGGGCTCAGGCGATGAGTTACAGGTATCAGTCGAAATATCTTGCAAACCAACAATAGTTTGAAGTGATGACGTTAGGCTATCGAGCTTGGATTCAAGAGCAAAAGACGCTAGGCGGTACGGTTGTCGACTTAGTGGCATGGGAAGGGGCAACATCACATTCGGCGCAATGGAAGTGGATGCATGTATTGTCCCTGACAAAAGCGTATTGGTCGTTGGACCCGTTAAGGCAAGTGGTATGAAACTAGCGAAGGCAAAGTTCACATTGAACGGCAGTATGTTCGTTGGCCACAGGCAAATCACACATGCCGCATGGGGCAGATGGACTATGGGACTGAGGTGAATTATTAGTAGAAGTTGAACCAGGTGGATCGGTGACATCATTGTGGGCCGTCGATTTCTTTCGAGGCGTTGAAGAAAGTTGAGAAACAAAGATTAGGAAAAAACAGATACGCGATAGCTACGTAATTTTTGATAATTAATTCTGAGTTTGTTTTGCTGGTTTTGTTGGAGTCTCCCAGGCTACACTTAGGCGTTTACTAGGCTACAGAGAGAATCCCGGTCTAAACCCGCCCAAAATCCCAACTTTTTTCTAAAAACCCAGGTTTTTTTACTTTTTGATTTATTATACACTCCCTCCCTTGTACGCCCTTTTCTTTTTTGTTTCCTTTCTATTTGCTTTCCTTTTCACCTAATTTGCATAAATTACATTAATTTATGCAATTAGCTAACATACTGTTAGCCTTGTTTCTCGTTGTCTTTTAGTTTATATAGTTTGATTTTGGAGTGATAGGTGACTGGTATTGGGAACCATAGTTGCTTGTTTTTTCCGGCTCATGGAAATTTATTATTATCGCAGCGTAAAGCATTACGCTTACGTTTAAGCATATTTATTGTTTATGTCAAAACTCACATAAAGAATTATGCGGCTAACTTGATGCTTGTAGTTCATATATTTTCTTATTAATTATATATGGACGATCTAGCCAGGGCATATTATTAGCCTAGCTCAGCTGTTATATTTGGTGTTTTAAGACACCGCTTTGTGTTTTCCCGTTTTTGCAGCACGACTTACGGCTTATTATCGTTGTCTTTTAGTTTATATAGTTTGATTTTGGAGTGATAGGTGACTGGTATTGGGAACCATAGTTGCTTGTTTTTTCCGGCTCATGGAAATTTATTATTATCGCAGCGTAAAGCATTACGCTTACGTTTAAGCATATTTATTGTTTATGTCAAAACTCACATAAAGAATTATGCGGCTAACTTGATGCTTGTAGTTCATATATTTTCTTATTAATTATATATGGACGATCTAGCCAGGGCATATTATTAGCCTAGCTCAGCTGTTATATTTGGTGTTTTAAGACACCGCTTTGTGTTTTCCCGTTTTTGCAGCACGACTTACGGCTTATTATTTAAAAGGTTTATTTAACCATAGCGTAAAGAAATACGCTCCGAAAAGAAATTTATTGTAGTATCGATACACGGTCAAGGTTTTCATGTTCAAATTTTTCTAAAAATAAAGAATTAACGAGTCTTCGCTCAGGATTACACACTTAGGTATAATTAAACAGTACTTAGCCTTAACTTATTTTGTTATTTTTCCCAATTAAAAACCATAAGGTCAAATATTTATTAGTACAGTTGATAGTGTATTAGTTATTAACTAGTTAGTAATATTTCACTATTTCGGCTCTAAGCGTCGAGTGAGAAACTTACCCGGGAGAGTAGATCAGGAGGCTCATTGGGTAGTAGCATACTTGTTAGGCTCGGCAGCCGTCGGGGGCGGTCTAGCAAGTGGTGCTATTCTTACAAAGAGTCAAAGCATCAGGTGTGAGCTACGCTACGGTACAAAAAGAACGTGCCTTATTATAAAAAGAACCTATGTATTTGTGTTTACTAACTTTGTAATAAACATTTTTGCGACCGGCTTTTGTGGACAATTAACAAGATCAAGCAACGTTAAAAGAACGCCCTCCGGCATACAACTGGCCACACCTCGAACGCCGCAACTTCTGGTGACGAATTCCCTCCCACTTTAATAGCCGTAATAAACTATCGGCGACCCCATCTAAATTTTATAAAATAACAGCTACAAAGGGAGTTTCCGGGCCCAAACCCACACAACCACCCAAAACTAATCCAAACCCCCACCCCAAAAAATAAGGGTTTCACTGTTTTATTTACTACGCGGTCCCTATCCCACCGAATCCTAAAACCTCATTTTGTTATTCTGTTTCATTTTAATTTGCATATTTTGCACTGGTTTATTTAATTAGCTAGCATTTGGTTATCTTTACGTTTCGTCAGTCAGTTATCGTTTTACTTCGGGCCGGCTTAGGTTTGGAGGGTAAAGAATTACGCTTTAGTTGTTATTTATTCGACTACGACTTTCGGCTTACTTAGCTACCACAGTATGTGGTAGCTTGGATTTTCAGACTGACGTGTAATTGTTATGCGAAAAGGACATCGACTTTATACCTAACTTTCGGACTTACTTTATGGTTCTTAGGCAATCTGATGGGTAATTACGGGTGTAGGACTTGCTAAGTGCAATGAGTTGCGTTTTCAGAATAAATTAATTTGTTAATTATTAATTAAATTAATTAGATTAATATTCCTAATTAAAATTTAGGTTAAATATGTTATATAACAGTCATTGTCATAATAGAATAATATTATAATAATAATGCATGATGCGTTATTATACTATTATTATATTAATAATTCTTTTTGTGCGTTTTGTCGAAAGCTAAATCGCATTTTTGCTTTTGTCAAATTTGAAATTGATTTTCTTTTATTTTGTTCAGCTGAGTTCTAGCATCGGTACAAGCTGTGTGGAAAATTTCAGCGAAATTGAACTGGGGCAGCCCCCTTTTCGTGCGCCCTCGTAATACCGGGCCCGGCCTAGTTCGATGGAGAGCTACCCACTGTTCATGGTCCGCCCACAAGTTTTGACCCTACCGAAATGCCAGATTTGTCATGTCAAAATTTTGTAACACAAATGTTTCGAATGGAAATGCTGCCGTGAAAAAAGAAAGAGCTCCGACGATAGCAAAAATCTTGCTAAGCGATATACCGCGGTAATTCAAACAAAATGTTGATGCCAGCAGCACCGCTGTCATGATTTATCCTTAATGGGGCACTGTGATAGAGGCAAGATTTTTTCAAGTTGTTCGAAAAATTTTGTAAAATTATTTGGGGGAGGGAAACATTGATTTTCGGTCTATCACAAGCTGCAAAGAGGGCGTTTTTGTGCAACAAATTACCCGTATTTTTAAACGTTCCAGCATGCAGTTGGTCCCACAATTTAGTAATACAAAAAGAATGCAACTGTTAGGGTGCTGGGCTCCCACCACCCATCCACCAATAATTTCATGACTGCGTCATTGATACAGCAGGATACACGTCTATTTCAAAATTTCCAAAAGCACTCCACTTTTACATGAAACCACACTACCTATTTAATTAAGTTAGCGTAAAGTATTTAACGTTCGCGCAGTAAATTACGCGGAATTCTTCTGGTTGTGGGACTCCTTTAGTAAAAAACTGCACGAACTGTCAAAGTACGGTCATACAAGCATTCCAATTACACTGAAAAGGTTAAAAATGAGTATGTGAAAACACAGTTTCTAAAAAAGAAAAAAAACTATTGCAAATTGCTAATTTTAACACTAAGGTGTCATGCTGTGATTATCTGTGTGCCCACCATGAAAATAACTGTGATAATTATGTCAATTTCGCTAGTTATCGTACCTCCACGAGGCAAAACTAGCTGCAGATAGGACAAAATTACCTGCAGGTAGTGCAAGGTTACTCGCATGTAAAAAATATTACCTGTAGCTAGGGCAAAATTACCAGCTGGTAAATATAATTATTCGCTTATAAAATAAGCCTTCCCGGAGCAAATATTTTACTCGCGAGTAAAACTTATTCTTGGGTGATTTTTTACTCTTATACCTACTCCAATTTAAGAATGCGAAAGTTGAGTGTAAGGATAGGATAAGAATTACTCGTATGTAAAAATTACTTGAGGATAATTTTAAGAACACGGGCCATGGGTTTAAACTGGTTGAGCTCGTGGCAAATATTCCACAGTGATTCTAATGGACGTTGGTCGCGCTAAGGAAAAGCGGCCGCATGAAGACCCGAATGTAAAATGACGGTTCGATACTGATGTCATGGAGAATTCTAGGGTTAATCGACTTGCAGTCACAAATCACCGTCGTAAGCGAGGAAATTTATGACGAGCATTGTCAACATTTACCTGTGTTAGCACCTATGCTAAACCGGTGGTTTTTAACGGTACGATTTGCGATAAATGTGCAGGTTAGGCAATTAGTTTGTAGTCGGCAGGATAACTATCTTATATATATGTATATTTAATAAATGATATCACATTGCCAGCGTGATTTTGTAAATAAGCTATGATGTATTAAATCAAACAAGCATATCTTTTTTAATAATGTGGGAAGATCAAAAAGTTTTACGTGACGTTTGGGATGCAAAGTTACCTGTACAATTTACGCTTTCTCCTGCTGAGATTCATTCAATCGAAAAACCGAAGCCCTACTATGTAAGTGTTTCACAGTGGCTTAGTTTATGTTAAAGCCTTATGTAATAGCCAGATATGGTTACATTGAATTGCTGCACGTTACTGTATTGGTTTTTGTTAAGGAACAGTTGTCATTTCAGGTGAGTCTGTATTCCTAGAGTTTAGTAGTTCAGCTTGCGGTCTTCATCTATTTGGTTGAGTTTTTGAGGACAAAACTTAGGTTAAATGAAGAGTTGTATGACACACAGTGGAATCGAGTAACCTTCATTTAGGCATCTAATAATTGTGCTTTGCAACTTCTACTAATGTAGCTTCTATCTCTGCGCAGACTTAACGTGATTTCGAAGTGATTTTGGGAAGGTGAAGTTATTGATTGACGCGTACTGATTTTCATATCTGGCAAATAAGTCATGTAGCAGAATGTGCAAATTTGAAAAATGCACTTTAAGAATTGCGATAAGAAGCTTCAAATCCTGTTGCGCGCAACCTTACAAATTTGTTCAGTCAATGTCGCCATTCAAGCTATTGTATCTAAACAATGTTTTGGGCTTAGAGGGGTTGTTTAAACACTGGTAAGGACACATTGTCGTATAAGGTAGTACTATTTTCTGTGTGTACGGAACGCAGCCATATACGTGCTGTTTAGTTAGTGGAAATACGTGGCTTTTGGTATGTTTTTCTTAATCTTTTTATCGTTTTGTTTCAGTTGCTAGTGCCACGCGTCAGTTATTTTCCAGTCGTTATTGAAAAAGTGCAACGTTATTTTCTTGCCTTTACCAAGCAGGATGACGACTCAGAAGAATTGTGGCTGGAACATGATGGGACTCCTCTGAGATGGTGCGCATACATTACATTTAATAATTATTACATATGTGGTTGCTATTTTAGAACCGGTGTAATGACTCACTTTTTGAAAGAAAATTTGTTAATTTCATTTGATATTTTATTTCAAGCGAAGCAATCTTAGTTTTCTCAAATGGCGCTTAACGGCGCAAAATATCTTTTTGTATGCCAGTGTCACAAGTAAACCTACCAGTCGGTTGTTCAAGTTTGGCACGTAATTATAGTATCCAGTGTTGGGCAACGGCCTTGAACGCCGTTGGTAATCTGTTATGTGTCATTGAGACGTCCGCCGTGGCATATACGTTCACTGTTCTATAGCAGGGACGCTGCAGAAACTTTTTAATGTAATCGTCAGTAACCAATATGCAACGATTTAGTATCGTGTAGTCATACTTAGTATATGATAGTTTAGTTTTATACCAATAAGCATCAGTTCTGTTTTATAGACCCCAACGTCTGCCATCGCCCAACACTAAATGTAGTACTGTGGGTATATGTTTGCTAATGTTAACCAATATTTTGTCTGATCAGTCTTTGACAAGATATATTCGAACTACATAGTACGCAAATGCCTAGATTGTAACTGTAGATTTTTGGGGTTACTCGATGTAGTAAGAACAATAGTGTTTGCGTTGAGTGCATTCAAACTGCCTGCACTAGGCACTCCAGGATCTAAATCGAACCATCCGTTTAACACCCGTTGTCCTGCTGATACGTGGTTGGACGGCAGCAGTGATGACGCTATTCGCTCCAGCATTGAAATATGGCTTTAAATTTGTATTTTTCTTGAAATTTGTTACTGTTAAATTTCGAAGACTTTCTTTCTATCGGCCATTGCAGGAAAAATTCATTGGTATCATGTCTTTGACAAAGTGTTGAAGATGACCACCATGTTGTCTTAATTTATAATTCTTGGTGTATTATGTGCAGTTTTCATCGGGATTATAAGGAGCTCAGAAAACTAAAAGTTTCGACGTTTGATTGATTTGTGAATCGATATCGTTCTCTCATGTTGTCACTATCGATACAATCAAAAAGTTTTCTATTGAGTAACCCTATAGAAAATGTTACTCTAAACTAACAGCTATCCACTGGGCTCAGGTCAACTACTTTCGTTTCGCTTCGCTACTGGTGTTAATGTTTTGGATTGGAAATGGAAAAATAATGTCTTTGATTGTAACACAGTCATGAGTTACAGTATTTACGTACGATTACGTTATTACCGTTATTAATGATTCTCAAAATGACTAGCAAGTGAACAAAATATATTTTATTTCACTTGCTAGCCATTTTGATATTTTCACTTTGGAGGGATGTCGTTTGCTAGTCACTTTAGTCAATATGAACCTCAGTTTTTACAAACTGGCCAAATGGTTTAGATTGTGACGTCGTATTTTGTTCAGCATTGGTGATGTCTTTGTGTTTTAAGCAAATGAGTCGGACCGTGATTCTGCATGCGCGCAGCATGTTTATTCTAGTAAATCTAGTACAGAGATCCTGCATAGTATAATAACTCTTAGTAGCTAGTCGGTAGTGGTACTACATTTGTGAGCGGAGCTTGGGCTGTGGCATTACGAATGTGCTCAATTTTATGTTCTTGTAACTACATTGCATAGGGCTTTATCATTGGTAAAAATATTATATTTGAATTCTTCGACCCAAAAAACCCTATAGTGGTTTGATCGAAACGATTCTATTTCAATAAATAACGCAAATATTGCAAAATTCTCTATTTTAGCTGCATAAGCTTAACTAATTAGCTAATTACTAATTAACCACTCAAAGTTTTTTAATCCCAAATATCAGGTGCACACTTTGACATGCTGGGTGGCCACAACCCTTGAAAACCCTTAAAAACCCTTGAAAAC
The DNA here is from genome assembly GCA_030248225.1 of Trileptium ribeirensis. Taxonomy (NCBI): domain Eukaryota; kingdom Metazoa; phylum Nematoda; class Enoplea; order Enoplida; family Thoracostomopsidae; genus Trileptium; species Trileptium ribeirensis. The sequence goes on along the minus strand of JASANE010004359.1, from coordinate 42,148 downwards.
CCTTGAATTGCTGTTTTCACCCTTGAAAACTCTTGAATTTCCTAAAATACCCTTGAAAACCCTTAAATATTGCTGACAACCCTTGAATTATTTAAGATGCTCAGCGCATTATAACATATCAAAAACCGATTCAATGCTAATTTTATTACAGGGAACACGGCTTTTACCTTCCGAGCAACACCTTCACGCAACTGTTCGTCGTTTGATCTTGCTTGAGAGGATCTCTTGTTACACATATACGTTTGATACCTTCTATATGTTTCAGATTTGCAGTTTTCCCTGTTAATTTGTATATATATAATCATATATATAATCTTACAGATTAACAGGTGTAAAATTGTAAGTTTGAAACATTGCAGGTTATCATTTAGTATATGTAGCAATTAGCTCGTAGCAATTGGCTCGTAGTACATGTAGCAATTGTAGGATTAAAGTTGTTCATTTTTAAAGACTTGATCGGTTAATATGTCTTGAATTTTCAACAATAACCCTTGAATTTTCTTGCCAAGAACCCTTGAAAACCCTTGAATTTTTTCAATCGGGTTTCGTGGCCACCCTGGACATGATAGGCTTTCAAACAAAAAAAGTTTTTTTAAATCGGTTCAGTGGTTCTTGAGATCCGTCGGACCGAACGAACGGACGGACATCGACCTTTTTACTCCCAGACAGAAAATAAAAACGCTTCGCTCGGCTTCGTCGAGCTCCGCTGAATAATCTTTTTCATTTTTTTAATCAGAACATAGTGAAACGTAGTGGAGATTGTGTTGCAGGAGTGAAATCTTTTAAATTCCGTCTCTCTGTGTGTGTGATCGGCCATAACTCGGGAACGACTTAACTGATTTTCATGATCATGCGTTCATTCGAACCGGCGTAGTCGATTTACCGTGTACATCGCCGAGCGTTTGTTTTAATTTAGGGTCTGGTTCCGCGGTCAGGGGTCAAAATGTGGGTTTTTTGCCCCATTTTAGTACCCTTCACGGAAGCAAGGTTATTTTTATCTTAACTTTCGAATTTTTTTCTGTTTTTGGCTTTATTTCATAGTAAAATGATAAATGCTGATGCCTCTTTTTTTCGATGAAGGCTCCGTTTCTAGTGTTATGGGGTATGAGGTATGGTGCCCCAATGGTTCCTCGATCCAAAATTCGAAAATTTGTTGTGACGTCCTGGGCGGCTGAAAAGTTTCACTTGGAAGGTATTCAGGCATGGGAAACGCATTGCCTGTGTTGGTATTGCTTTGTGACCCATGGTTCCATGGGTACGGTGGTATGGCGCCCCAAGGTTCGGGGTCAGAGAGCAAATAAGGTTTTTTACCTCGTTTTAGTACCCTTCATGAAAGCAAGGTTATTTTTACATTTCCCTCCGCATTGCAGTTTTCTCGTATTTCGGTGCTTGGGCCCATTTAAAAACCTATTTTGTTCCAACCCTACAGTATAAATTGCAATAGCACAACAGCATGATACACAGAGGACGAATTGAACCACAACATAAGGTCTATAACGTTCATGTAGCTGTAGGGATTGCGGAAATATTGCCGTTTTCGTGTAATTTGGATGCCATAAAGTCGTTTTAACCAAACCCTGCGGAGGAAATAATCAAAATAGCATTAAATCATTTACAGACACACGGAGGATAAATTGCTTTGCAAAATGATACGAAAAGCACAATATCTAGATATAAATATCTATTACATATATTAAATCATATGTATATACTTCGTGCATTTGCAGTAATATTTCCATTTAAGTTCGGGTCTAACGAGCCCTTTGAAAACCTGTTTTGACCCAAATCCTACATCCTAAAAGTGCCGCGTAGCCTATATGCAGTTTTACAGAAGTTTGTTTACTCTATAAAATGAGCCCAATTTGACTTCGGAAACCTGTTTTGACCCAAATCCTAGAAGCCCAATTTGATTTCGATATATATCGGTTGTCGAGACATTATAATTTTGGGACTTTTCGCGACCAGTGGCCTGAAAATTGAAAAAAAAACGGAATTGATTTAACACTGTCCGAGTATGAGAGCGCGTCTTCGAGTACCTATGTCATGTAAGAGCGCATCTTGGAAATCATGACTGAAATAAATGGAGATACCTACGCCTATTTCTTTTTATCGGGTGCTACAACTTTGTGGTATTATGCTTTCTTGTCAGAGCGGCGACTCTTACGTACGACCAAGGTTTAAAAACTTACCGAACGAAGTATATATGTAAAGACTCTCTGAATTTGTATGTTTTTTGATGTAGTGGACGACTAATGGGTTTATATATAGCGGTATTCATTCTGTTTACTCTGGTTACTTTTGTTATTGTTTATCCTGCACAGGATATGTTCTTAACTCTGTGTGACCCTGTTAACGTGTAAACTAAGATGTTGAATTTTGGAACAAGAATAATTAATAAATTCAGTACCTTTTTTAAAAATATTTGGACGAAGTATATAGGTCAAAATGTGTTTTTTGGGCTTCGAGCGATGGTTCTAATGCAGAAAATGGTTCATAAAATCGTGCATATTTAATATAATACGTAGGTATGGTAGCTGGAATGGGTAGATTTCGAATTTTTTGATCAGAGCAAAGTACAGATTCAAAAACTTGTTAACGAAACCCGGTTCCGGTATGGTTTTTGCCCTTGCCGGAACCACAACCGGAACGCGATTTTCGCGGAAACAAATTCCAACTTCTCCATGTAATATGGTTATATGTTTTAATTGTATCCAAATGATGAAAAGCCAGTCGGCCACGCATAACAATGTTACATTTGGGAATTTTCAATCGTTATCTCAGGCGAACGAGTGTGAACACAAGCTCAGAGCTACGTCATCCGTCCTGCACATTGATACGTGCCGCCTGCCAATAAACATGACAAATTTTGAATTTTACACGAACAACATGCAAGAAGTTAGAAGTAATTTCAGTCAGTTTTTTCGCGGAACAGTGTTTGTGTGTTATGCTTCGAAATAGAGATATATACCATACCGTATTTGTTACCATACCATATACGTAATCGTATTGAGCAATGATATTAAAAACCTATATATACAATGAAACAAATATATCCGTGTTTTGTATGTAACGCTCTTCGGACAGCTAACAACTACATTATATATAATATAAAAACGTCCAAATTTGACGTCTGCACCTATGTACGTACACTATATAATATATATAAATCAGACTGTGTCCAAATTTTTTGACCCCGAAATTTCGGCGATTGCGTGCCTCATTCCAGAATCCTAACAAATTACCTACCCAATATACCTTGATCCGCCATCCACAAGCTTGAACTTGGTGAAATTGAATGGCGACTTCCAGGTATCCAATATAAGGTTAGAATAGTGAACCCAGAGGCGCCGCCAGTAAATTTAAATTGGATTGTGGGCGTCAACTCCAAATAGTAATATAACAATATTGTGTTGAAACATATTTTATTGCAGTTGTAAAGTGGGGGGGGGGATGATGGCACAATCCCCAGAGCCTCCATGGCGACGCCTATACATGAACCCAATGTGGAGGTAGCTGTGTTCAAACGAGGACCAATAAGAACTCTGTTTAGTTATTGAAGGTAATATGTGCTGATTTTCATTGTATCCACTTATAGGGCCGCGGTGCGCATCTTAAAAGTGGGGGGCCGTTAACGGAAAATGAAGGCGGCCCCTTTTCTCGTAAACTGCGCCACCGTACCCCGGTTTTTATCAGTTGTTCTGTCTGAGTTCAATGTTTCGATGTAGCTTGCTGTTTCTGTACACACTCTGTATAATTTTATTATTATTGTTGTTTATGTTAAAAACGCGCTGTCTTGTATCTGGATAGAACGCTTCGGCTATACTAAAAGTGTACTTGACGACAATACAACACACGTAACATATATAATAATTGTTGAATAGGATATATGCTTTCGTTTGGTTTTATAATGTGTTTTGATATACATACTATGACATTTTGCATATTTTCGCCAAGCGCCAATGGTGTAACGGTATCATGCAAGATTCCCATTCTTGCGACCCGGGTTCGACTCCCGGTTGGCGCAAATTTTTCGTTTTAGGCTTCGAGTTGTTTGTTTAGTGTTTCTAGTACTCCTGTGAGAACATTCGACGCTAACGTCATCCTAAATGTATCTGCAATGTTTTATGTTGAAGCTACTAAAGTTGTTATAGTTTGTTGAGAATATTTTGATATCATGAATGTGTTAATATGTTCTGCGTATTAATTGATCGGCAAATTATTGAGACATACCGACGGTAAATCCAAAACCATTGTTCAAGTCGTATATGCGCGCTGGCGCATAATTCGTCACTGGGTTGTGTGATTTTGGTGATACAGATTAACATATATAGCCATATTACAGGGAGTAACCGGAATTCCGGTTCCGGCGAAAATCGCGTTCCGGTTGTGGTTCCGGCAAAGGGCAAAAACCATACCGGAACCGGAATTCCGGTTTAAAAAGTTTGTTTGAAATTTTCCACGTTTTTTGCTTCATCTGTTATCCAAACATATATGTAATATATATTATACAATGATCAAGCTCCAATACAACCAAGCAAAAGAAAAGATTAACTAAGCAATTTGCCGTTGGAAACGTAAGTAGGGCACATAATTTCAGTAGGAATTTTTCATAATAACCTGCAGGAGTTTGTTAACAAATCAAAGCCACGTCGTTGCTTGTAGAAGCTATTTTACACATCCAGAAGTCTGTGCGGTACGTTTCAATTAAACCGGTCCAATTCGGTAACAGAGTATGGCTAACGCAGAAGTACTTAGGGTATGCTTGGCTAACATAAATTGCTTCAAGAACACGCCAGTGCGCTTGTAAACTTTGTAAATCAGTCTAAATTGAAGTATATAAACTAACGTTATCTGCAACGCAGCTAGAAACTGCTTTCTCGGCAATGAACTATATTTATTGAAACTGTGCGAGCAGCATCACAGTGTGTCTCATTTATAGCATTCTGATTAGAAAGTTATCATCATTATGATCTAACTGACGGGCACTGTTTGTCCAACGCTAGCCTAAACAGTGTCTCTGACCACTGGATGTACTCTACGCTCCAAGCTTTGTATGCACATTCGATTTCACGCATTATACGCAATGGTGTATAGTGGAAGACATTTTTTTGTTCTGAATGTCCAAACACCGACATATTTGATCGATAAATAAACATTATTAGCTTCCTCAGTCTCTTTAAAGTTTCAGAAAGGCAATAATACCATCGCAATACATTAAGTTTAATGTAAAAGTTATTTTTAATGTATTTTAAATCCACTATACCTTCATTTCTTCCATTATCTATTTTACTATATATAAATTTCGAAGACCAGGTTCCGGATCCGGTTTAAATGGACGGTTCCGGTTGCTGGTTCCGGTTCCGGTTATTCCCTGCCATATTATGATTGTTTAAACCGCTAACCGCGTTATCGTTATTGTTTTCGTATAGTGTTATCGTTACTGAGTATGCCGTCACTCCCATGGGGGAGGGGCTAAAATGATATATATATATTTATTTTGGGCACCACGCATATTTACAAATTGATTTTACGCAGAGATTAGCATCGGATAACAGCACTGGATCAATGCTATTTTATGTAGCGAATAAAGCGAGCTGCACTTCGATTTTTTGACGAACCGTATTTTGAAAGACCTCATATTTTTGTTCATTGGTGGAAGAAGATATGTGGCTTTATCTATTTATGGTTTTAAAATGGGCTGACAATGGTCGCCATGCTGCCTTTAATATTGTTCCTTGAGTATTGTTACCGTTATGACGTTTGGAACACCAGAAAAGTCGCTGAGCGTATGCCATATACGCTACGGTAACAAGTTTTAGTCGAGTTCAGTATGTATAAACAACGTTTTTCTGCTTGTTGAGTATTTCATTTGGTGTTCTTCTTGCGGGGTCGTGTCGCTGGAAAACTAGAGTGGTTGTCCGATTATGCCTCACACTGATCACACCATGCCGTTTCGTAGTGCTACAATAATGCGCGCGCTGGGGTTCTGCAAATGTGTGAGTGGACAGGAGTCTCTGACCTTTTGTATTTCTTCGTGCCCTTGGCACAAAACGGGCGCCCTTCTCGTTTGGTACCTCGCTCTAGCAACATTTGGAGGACCCTCTGGTTCACGGAAAATTTTTAGCTTTGTCGGTACCTGATCGGCACTTCGCAGTTGGCAGTTTTTTAGTAACTCCCATTTTGAAGCTAAGAATTTCTCTAAACGTAATAAGGATAGCTTCGAATTTCCTTGATGATAGTTTTAAGCGATTTATTACTTATTTTAGCGTCGAATTTTGAAAATGTTTGGAGCTGCCCCCGTTTGATGCTTTTGCCATGCAGATTTCAGAGCCTCATGATTCTGAACTAAGAGTTGCGGTTCATGACCCTGTCAAAATTTTCATCTAATGGAGATTTGCAACCTAGTAGATACGTTTGGTATGACTAGAATTTCCACTCAAGGCAGGCCTGTCCAGAATGGGGGATTCGCCACTTTCTAAATCCTTCATGGTCGTGAGATTTTCCCCATGTCTGCACCCACTCTCACTTGACCATAACTCCCATGGTCAACTAAGTCCAAAAACTTTTCAAGTCTGAAAATTTATGTTTTTCAACATTAATTATCACTGTTTCTGATGCTAAAACGTCCTTATATAACTTGAAAATACGGGCATGGCAGTACAACACCATGAAAATATGGAAATATTTCGTGTTTTTAAACAAATTTATTGCCCCCACTATGAAATTCCCCCCAGACCGAACATGAGCCCCCCCCCCTCCCAATTTAACTCTCTTTTCGGGAGGCTGTTGACAGGACAGTAAAGCTTCATATTTTCGAATCCCTGATGAGTCTATAAAGAGTCTGTTAATAGCGCGTCTATAGACTACGAAATCTTTGTGATTTGGTACAAAATAATCATCTATTGAGGACTTTTGAAGCAAACTTGAAATGATTTTCTGCGTGTTGATACTGTTTTATCTTTTGAGCGTTCAGATCCAGTCCATTAAACTCAAATTCAGCTGGTGATTACAAAACTATATAAAAAGCAGAGCAGTAAATTGAGGGACCAAGGATAAGAGACTGCTGTGAAAGGAAGACAGACATTTTTGACAAATGCATTTATTCCATGTAATATATATATATATATCAGGGAATAACCGGAACCGAACACAGATGAAAAAGAAATGAAGGTACAGTGGACTTAAAATGTATTAAAAATAACTTTTACATTAAACTTAATGTATTGCGATGGCATTATTGTCTTTCTGAAACTTTAAAGAGACTGAGGAAGGTAATAATGTTTATTTATTGATCAATATGTCGCTTTAGGACACCCAGAGCAAAAAATACCTCCAATCAGGGAATAACCGGAACCGAAATTTTCCGAAACCGGAACCAGCAACCGGAACCGTCCATTTAAACCGGATCCGGAACCGGAACTTGGTCTACGAAATATATTTATAGTAAAACAGATGAAGGAAGAATTCAAGGTATAGTTGATTTAAAATGCATTAAAAATAACTTTTACATTAAACTTAATGTATTGCGGTGGTATTATTGCCTTTCTGAAACTTTAAAGAAACTGAGAAAGCTAATAATGTTTTTTCATTATCGATCAAATTTGTCGATTTTTGGACACCCAGAGCAAAAAATGCCTCCCACTATACACCATTGAGTACACTGCGTCAAATCGAATATGCTTACAAAGCTTGGAGCGTAGAATACACACTTTCACTCTGTCTCCAGTCGCCTTCGTTTACTACACATACGTTTGTTACATGTTCTTCTGTAGGAAACTTGAAATTATTGGTTTATATAATTCTAAGAGAAAATAATATATAGATAGAAGGTAATGTTGTGATCAGAGGTCAGGGACACTGTTTAGGCTAGTGCCCGTAAGTTTTGGACAAACAGTGCCCGTAAGTTAGATGATAATGATGATAACTTTCTAATCAGAATGCTATAAATGAGACAAACTGTGATACTGCTCGCACAATTTCAATAAATCAGTTCATTGAAAAAAGTAGCTTCTGGCTGCGTTGCAGACAACGTTACTTTATTTCAATTTAGACTGATTTACAAAGATTACAAGCGCAGTGAGTGGGGCTTGAAGCAATTTATGTTAGTCAAGCTTACGCTAAATACTTCTACGCAATCCTTACTCTGTCACCGAGTTGGACCGGTTTAGTTCGAACATACCCCCACAGACTTCTGAATGTGCAAAATAGCTGCTACAATCATGAAGCTGGCTTTGTTTTGTTAACAAACTCCTGCAGGTAAAGATGAATAATTCCTACAGAAATAACGCGCCTTATTTACGTTTCATACGGTAAATTGCCGATTTATTTTTGTATTTTGGCTGATTGTACTGGAACTTGATCATTGTATACAGTTGTTATATATGTGTTTGGACCACAAATGAAGCAAAATGTGGAAAATTTTTAAACCCGAATTCCGGTTCTGGTATGGTTTTTGCCCTTTGCCGGAAGACGATTTTCGCCTTAACCGGGATTCCCGTTACTCCCTGGTATATATATATATATGTATATATATATATATATATATATATATATATATATATATATCGTATAATGTAAACTCGGATTTTTAAGATTAAAAAACCTGTCACCGTTATTATAATATAATTTGAAATAAATTTCGCACAAGACGATGCGCGAGCTAAACGCTGGCGAATTGAATAAATACAAGGTTGTGGAGCTTCGGGAAGAGCTTAGTGCACGTCAACTTGATACCAAAGGTACGAAGCAGGTTTTGGTCGAGCGACTTCAGGCGTATTTGCAGGCTAGCCAAGCGGGTTCTGATGAGCAAGCGGAACCGACTGATGGGGCGCCGAACGGCCACGATGAGCTGCAGGAACAAGAGTTCGATACCGATGACGACGATGGTAGTGGAAGCGAGGAAGAAGGAGTCGGCCCCGATGGCCAGAGTGATCCTGCGAATAAGTCCGGGTTCACGGGTAAGATGGAAGTTATTTTTTAGTTTATTTTAAAAATTATGTAGATAGATTTAACAAATTAGAATTATCCACGATATTGTTTCGTTGAACCGCGTATATCAGAGTAGCATCGACATTACATTGTGTATTGTAGGTATTATATACTAGAGTCTTGGCGAGTTGCCAAGTTTATGAATTCGGAGAAATGAGAAACTGTAACGTTAACATACATTGGAACAACTCTTTAATATATATTCCTGTTACGAAACAAAGATGTAACTCACAAAAAATATTATTATTATGCTGTTTATTAAGGCATAGTTGCAGTAAAACTTATTGTCAGATATCTAATACGCACTCTACGAGAGTTAACTCTACCTCAGAACTGCTTACGAATCGTGAACAACATATGTATGTAATTTATGTACATATAATAATCTTAACAAAAGCACAGTTGCACAGAAAACAAACAGAATTTGCTACAGACCGCATGACACTCGTCCCTTTCGCACTACTCACGTTGTCTCACCCATTGATATAACTACCTCTACACGAAGAGATACGTTTAAATACAGTGAAGATTTGAAATCAGCACCGCCGAAAACCCAAATGAACTTATTTTGAGCCACAAATCTATTAATATAACGTTAGAAGTGGTAATGTCACAGATGAATATATAATGGCGTTGGGCCCAAATTTGGCCTCAAATACCAATTGACCCAGGGTCCTACATCTAATCTGTTAACCCTACGTAGGCCCGTAGTAGTTCTATCCACACACCAAATTTTGTTCGAATCACTTAAGTGGTTACATAGCTACATCTCCACAAAGTTTGGCCAAAATTTTGGAAATTTGATCATTTGCTAAAGTCCCCATGTCCCATAGAGACCCGACCAAAATAATTTATATACTCATAAATAAAGCTTCCTAGGGCACTTATTTTGATATGAAAATGATTCAAATCGGCTCAAGGGTTGCCGAGTTATGAGCAAAAATGGCCCATCTTAGCCGTGTACCCCTGGGTACCCCCTTTGACCCCCTGTGCTGGGACCTGGGTGTATCGAATCGGAATAAAACCTCCAAAAGGCACATCTAGAGTATTGTACCTTAAATGAGTCCTCACACGTCCATATCGGTTTCCGTTGAGATAACGAAGTCCTGTTTACAGAGAAAAAATAAATAAACGGACGCTCATCTTTTTACCGAAGCTCTCCATCTCCGAATTAAATAACTATTATTCTTTAATGAAGAAAAGTTTGAATTATATATTATTGATAGGGATAACAAGTGCTGTACATTACGTTTTCATTGAAACAAGCGGAGTATCCACTGAGAGCTATAGAGAGGAAAAATCGATTTCTTGATGTCTGTCGATGTCACTCGTAACTTATCTCGGGTGGAGGAATTTCAACAAAATTTATATAATAATTATAACCACGAGACCTAGCGAAAATAATTTTGGCTGTATCACGTATAACATTGATTCTAAAACAGATTCTTTGCCTTTTTAGAGCGGAAATGTGCAAATGGGTTTCGTGTTTAGCACAGCGCAAAACAATTCGGCCGCGGCTTCTCATTTTAGCCATTGATAGCTGTCCCCCACCAGACTCCTCGGACCATCGCTGTCTGAAACATTAATTCTAATTAGTGATCCAGCAGAATCATCTCTTCGAATAACACCTGCTTTATAACATGTTTTGTGTTTGAACAGCTTTTGTCGAGGTATAAGCCAAAATTTAAAAAATGTTCCAAAAGGGAATTTTTGCAAAGTTTTAACTAAGGGAGTTTTTGTTTGTGGGCGACACACCTGGCTAGTCCAAACCTCGGAAATTATAGCCGGGAGGGCCCCCCGGCTCACCTGCCGGTGGGCGCCGGATTTTGCCGGGGGTACAATTTTTTTGCCGGATTTTGTCGCGATTACACTTTAATTTTTCTCAGCAGGGGCTTTGAGCCGGGGGTACCTCCGTTTTTCCGGAGCGCAGCCGAAAATGCCGCCTCCACTTTGGACTAGGCAGCACACTATGCCTTTGTTGGGTTATCGAACCCGGTAAATACGTTAACGTTTTTGTCCAATGTTAAGTATATATTTTATTAGTTCTCTGGGGTGCTGTAGACGTCTACAAATACTAAGTTGTACACTGAAAATGTGTTATTTTTAGTTTTTTCTAATTTAGTTGTAAGAAGATGGCTGCAGCAGTTCCGTTGGTTTTCGATGTAACTGAATACGATAAATGGAGACGATATGTATTTGGACTTAGAAGTTAACAAACAATCATTGAAGCTACATTTTGGATAAAATATAATTTTATCTTGAAATTGTCAAATGTCAAAAGTTTCCACCTTTTGTCAAACATTCCATTCGGTGATGGACTGCGCTTGGCGTGACAGCTTACTCCAATTACTGCTGGTCTCAAAATTGGGGACAGAGCAATTTTCCGGCTCTGTTTTAGTATTATATAATTACATTATACTGACCATTGCATTTGATGTCACGGGAAAGTAGTGATATTTGAGCTACTGTCAGTAGCCTTTGTAGTATCCACCTAAATTTAAGAAAACTAAACATTATAATTTTCCATAAAACAACTCATTTGATAATCAAATTGATTAATAACTGTTATATAGTTTCAATCGGTGCTGCATCCTGTCATTTTTTCTTGCAAAAGAGTATGAAATTGTGAAAATAATATTACAACATAAGATAGTCAGATTAAAGTGTACAGAAATTGATTTGTAGTAACAAAGCGACAAATCACTATATATTTGTGTCTCACTTATATAGTATCTTTGGTTGTGTTCTTCAGCCGTAATTCTTTCTTAATCTATGCATTTAACTCAAAATGTGTACTGCTCGTGGTTGTAGGAAATATATATACGTTGCAGGGAGTAACCGGAATTCCGGTTCCGGTTCCGGCGAAAATCGTGTTCCGGTTGCGGTTCCGGCAAAGGGCAAAAACCATACCGGAACCGGAATTCCGGTTTAAAAATTTGGTTTGAAATTTTCCACATTTTTGCTTCATCCCTGATCCAAAAATATGTAATATATATTATACAATGATCAAGCTCCAATACAACCCAACAAAAGAAAAGATTAACTAAGCAATTTGCCGTGTGAAACGTAAGTAGGACACATAATTTCAGTAGAAACTTTTCAAATAACCTGCAACAGTTTGTTAACAGATCAAAACCAAGTCGATGCTTGTAGTAACTATTTTACACATTCAGAAGTCTCCGGATTACGTTCGAATTAAACCAGTCCAACTGGGTAACAGAGTATGGCTTACATAGAAGTACTTAGTCTATGCTTGGCTAATATAAATTGCGCCAAGCGCCAGCCAGTGCGCTTGTAAACTTTCTAAATCAGGCGAAATTAAAGTGAAGTAACGTTATCTACAACGCAGCCAAACACTGCTTTCTTTGCAATGAACTGGATTTATTGAAACTGTGCGAGCAGTATAACAGTTTGTCTCATTTATAGTATTATGATTAGAAAGTTATCATCATTATCATCTAACTGACGGGCACTGTGTGTCCAGCGCTAGCCTAAACAGTGTCTTTTACCACTGATCAGAAAATTATTTTTTATCTATTAATTTTTCCTGAATCATATAAACCAATAATTTCAAGTTTCCTACAGAACCACATCTAACAAACGTATGTGTAGTAAAGGGAGGCGAATAGGGACAGAGCGAACGCGTTTATTCTTCGCTCTATGCGTTGTAAGCACATTCAATTTGAGGCAGTATACGCAAGGGTGTATAGTAGAAGGCATTTTTTTGCTCTGGGTGTCCAATAAAACGACATATTGATCGATAAATAAACATTATTAGCTTCCTCAGTCTCTTTAAAGTTTCAGAACGGCAATAATATCATGGCAATATATTAAGTTTAATGTAAAAGTTATTTTTAATGCATTTTAAGTCGACTATACCTTAATTTCTTCCTTCATATCTTTTACTATATATAAATTTCGAAGACCAGGTTCCGGTTCCGGATCCGGTTTAAATGAACGGTTCCGGTTGCTGGTTCCGGTTCCGGTTATTCCCTGATACGTTGGTGTTTCACTGCAAACCTTCAAAATATGCAAACTTCTTCTACTGACTCTATGGATTTTAGACTGCATTAGTGGCAATGAATCGATGGGAGAGATGTATCATTCGGCGATGTCGGACGGGATAAGTGGAACTATGGGTGGGTCTGACTTCGGTGGCAGCGGACCGCAGGATTCTCATCAAATGGTTGGCGATGCTACGACGGTTGATGACTCTGCAACACCACAGCAGGTAGAGAACAAACAGCTATTGGAGCAACAAGCTGCTGAACAACATCAATCCATATTTGTTCAACAAAGTGCTGAAGCGGCTCCTCCTACAGTTGAAGAACCGATTCAGGAGCAACGGCTCATTCAGCAACAGCACATGATTCCACCACACGAAGACTTGTATGGCACAAGCGCCAATGTTCATCCCGAGGCTACCATCGACCCGCGATCGGGGGCTACTACGACTATTGGTCACGGCGGCGGCACGATAGAGCAAGCGCTCGTAGGCGGAGCTGTGATTGCTGGTGCTGTAGCAAAGCAAATGATGAGCGTCGGTGATCAGCTGGGACAGGTATGTATTTTTGAATTCCCAATGTCGTATGTGGAGCGAGCGTAACGAATAATTCTCACAGGCCAGAGTGGTAAATTTCGATTGCGTTCGTTTCTGCGTTTTGGGGGTGACCCGTATAACTCTCAACTTCAGTGGTTCGGGTTGATTCGACCAATAATTCATTCGAAAATAATAAAAAATTTGTGCTATTCAGACGCGGAAACTAAATACTACTTCCAATCGTAAAAGTGAGCCGAATGGGTTCGGATCGAGTCAAATTATTGGTTATGTTTCGAAAAGTGACGCTAATATCTTCGCCCAATTAGGTTTTCTAGAGCAAAAAAACTCAAAATGTTTTTAAATCGACCCAAGAGCCCCAAAATACACGGGAACGGCAATATCACCCCAATCGCTCGAGCTATATAAGTATTATCTGTGTCGTTTTTCAGAGCCAATTATCCTCTGTATAGCTCTACATAATGTGCTGCTATTTACCCTAGAGGGTTTTACCAAAATGGGACCCATGCGACCCAAAATACACGTAAACGGCAATATCTCTACAACCACTCTAGCTATATGGGTGCTTATTTGGTATCATTTTGACTCCAGTCTCTATGTAGTTGCGCATCATGATCCCCTAAATATGCAATAAGGCAGGTATATCTTCTCAACGATTCAATCAACATGGCTGATATTCTCCTTGTTTTTAAGTTAATTTTCTAAAAAGCTGTGTACATTTCTCTAAGCTATATGTTCAACGGTCTGAATCCATCACTTAGAATACTAGTTATTTCTGTCGTTTGTATGGTAACAGTTTTAATTATAACTATTTTACGCAAAATCGATGGGTTGGAGTTTTGTTGTGACCAGATCTAAAAATAGTTAGCTCGGATTTTTCTTCCGCTTCAGCTTTCAGTTTTTGTTTGTTTTGGACGCTTCACCCGGTATCATAAGCGGTCGTCACGGATGCCTGTTGTACAATACTTCAGATTTCGTTTGAGACTTTTTATCACAAGGTTTCGTTAACAAGGATTAGTCTTAGCATTTTTGAAATTGAAAAATGTTTAAAGCTACTAATTGGAATGCATTCTACTGAGCTTAATTCTAAAATGTCTTTGCAATAGCTTGTATACTCCGCTCTGCGCAACATAAAAGTAGTACTTGGAGGGAGTGGCGGGTAGTTGCGTGAGACCCACAGCTCCAACTCAGCAATAACTAGACATGATTTCTCTACAGGTTACGTAGTTAACTGGAAACCGTTCACCGTTATATAATTGTTTTATCATGATTTCTATGCCGTTATACCACGTTTGTATGTCTATGTTTTTTTGCATATTTACTGAAGAAGGCTGGGCTTCAGTTTATTTTGGATTTTGACATGAGTAGTTTGTTATGTTTGTTTCTTAGAGGGCGATTATTTTTTGGTGTCGGCAGGCGTAACTATTGTTATACAGGTTTTTTCTTAGCGGACGATTATTTTTGCGTCAGCATCATAGTCCGCTAAAATATTGGGGAGTTCGAAAACCCTGAGGGGGCTCTACACACTCTATGTGGATAGGACAGCCTACTCAATGACGTATATGTCTTGTATTTCTGGCATATTTATTACGTCATTACAGTTGCTGTTAAGTCGACTAGTGTTTAAGGATCACGGAATGGCACAAGTGTCCGGAATCGGTGGCGGAGGACCGGTCCCAGTCGACTCACAGCGCGGTGGACGAACTGATCCACGAAAAATGCATGAAGTAAATTTTTTATTGTGTATTGCGATGACGTTAGCTGTCCCGACCCGTTTTGTCTTTCTTGCGTCTGGTGGGTTGGAACGAGCAAAACCGTAAGAATAGTAGAAAAAAGTTGTAGTTGGGGAATGGGCATGGAAGTGACCCATATCCGGTGGCACAAATTTAGGAAAGGCTGTTTTAATCTGAGCAGCAAAATATATGCACACCCCTTGTAGTATACATGTACGACGTATGCAGGTAATTACACTGGCTCTCGTATGACGTATGCAGGTATATACTACACTGGCTCTCCCAAACAGCCGCCAACGTACCATGGAAAACCGAACTGACGAGGGGGCAGATTAAACTGTTGGCACCTAAGGAGTAAAAAAATTAGCTTTCCCACAGGTCGAACTAGGGGGACTAGAGAACGCGTAAATAGCTTGTTCACAGTAAATATGCAATACTAATGCACATTATATAGCTAGATCCTATAGATTGATGGCAGCTATATATGCTGTTATGGCTATGGAAAGGTAAAAATTGTAGTATTTTTCATTCCATACGGAAAAATTGGCATATTGTTTACGTCGCAGAGAAATAATATTGGACTTACAGCTGAACGTTATCACTGAATTACCGAACTGCAGGCTTTTAGATCACCTACCGCAATGATTAAAGGGCGTAACGGCGCGACGCTTGGGTATGGCAAAAGTTTGGAAAATCCAGCGATAGCTGTTTTCGAAAACCTCTGTCCCACTTCACTACATATTTCTTGAAATGAATGTTGAGTTTATTCGGCAATTCGTAATATATATATATATATATATGACTAGTTTGTTTTAGCAAATGAAGGGCATCGTTGAAGAAGTAATTCCTCCGCCGGTATATGTTGCACCCGTGTACTCAGCTGATGACGGCGAGGCAATGGATTCAACTGGTCAAACCGAGCAGCAGCAATCTCAAAGTCATCAGCAACAACAACCAAGTGAACAGGAAAACGCCAAACCTTCAGCAGGACACGACATGCAAAGAACTACAACTGAACAAGGCGACGTTGCATCAGCCACAACCACTGCGACTGCCTCGCAAGAGCTTAAGTCAGAGCTCGAACCCAAAACGGAGGATGCATCTGATGAAGAATTTGAGC
Source organism: Trileptium ribeirensis (assembly GCA_030248225.1). Classification (NCBI taxonomy): domain Eukaryota; kingdom Metazoa; phylum Nematoda; class Enoplea; order Enoplida; family Thoracostomopsidae; genus Trileptium; species Trileptium ribeirensis. The sequence goes on along the minus strand of JASANE010004359.1, from coordinate 25,749 downwards.
AAGATGTCGATGAAGACCAAACGGGTATCGCGGCGATCGAGGAAACTGCCCCAACAGCGATGGGTGAGCGAGAAGAAGAAGGTAAATAGTGAGGTTTTCTTCAGAAAGTTGAAAGCGTTTAGGTGTATGTGCGGCGGCACTAGATCTTTTTTCAATACTAGTAGGTAATAAGGGAATTACTGGGTTGTATCTCACCACATTATTATTGATATTTCAGTTTCAGGGCTGTAGTGATGGTAACTGCTGTGCGAGAAAAATTGAGAGGTTTGATAAATCGATGATGAGATGATCTGGGAGAATATTTCGTTCCTGAGCACACAGGTGTGCAACGTCTGGCTCAAATTGCTTTGGAAGTGGCTGAGTATATGTTCATCAGATTTTCGTTCGTAGCTGAGTAGAATACAAGTAAAATATTCCTTTTGAAACCAGGGAGCGACGATTATTGTCTGAATACAATTGACTGAAACAGCAAAATACAGGCGAATAAGATGGTGGGATATTTTTGGTTTCAAAATTGACGGTATTAGTAATGGTGCCTTCGGAGATATTTCTGAATAATTATTATGTTTTTGGGTTAGAACCGAGCATATTCGTTCGTCAGATAGTTGTCATTTGGCGTTTTCCTTTATGGTTTTGTTATTTATTATTAGGAGTAGGGAACGACCGAATATTCGGTATTCGGCCGAATAGTAGGTATTCGGTATTCGGCCGAATACCGAATAGTTTACGGCCGCTGTTAGTTGAAAAATAGAGTCAAAATCTGCCCACTAGATATCCTAATTTTACGGCCGGAGTCCTGATAATGATGCTGCAAACCGCTAAATACGTCCAACGTGTTGCAACTTTGGCAAGACAAGATGCGTTTGAGACTCATCAATTCAGTTGGCAGCCGGATCGAATGTTCTGATCACCACAGTTATGTTCTTCATCAGCCGTGCACTATCTCGCTGCCATAATAGTTGCGAAATTAATACTTTGGGGTCTAAATGCAGCAGGATTTGTTCGTTTTCTTTGACACATAGTGAATGTTTCAGATGTGAATCGCAAACGGTGACACTCTTCATAATTCCGGCAATCAATTAAAAAAACTCAATAAAAAACAAAATTATAACTTCAACCTAACAAACGAGAGCACAAAGCAAAAAATTCATCGAACAAAAACTATCGCTGACTCAGCAGCACAACACAAAACGACTTGTTGCATGGTGCACGTACATACAGTGGTGGATTTATAGAGTTATAGATTTATAGATTTCTCATCATACATAGGTGTTGCGAACAACTATTCGGTATTCGGCCGAATAGTAGGGGCCGAATATTCGGTATTCGGTCGTTCCCTAATTGGGAGTTGTTGGAAAGCATTTTGCCCTCTATAATAATATAATCTCGCCTGCAAACAGTCTCCTAAACTGTGGAGTAGAGCAAATTCACAAGTAATCCGGTGGCGAAAAGTTTTTTCTTTCAACTTCATGTTTCCGGCCGGTCAAAACCTCGTTTATTAGCGCGTTTTGGGGATTTGAAGATATTACGACATACCTATCTCATAAGTTTATTCCCAGTCGATACTTTGGTAATTTTTGATACACAATCTGTGTTAAGAAAAAATAAATTTTGTTTATAACGTGAAATTCAACTTAGAAAAAATTGAACGATTCACTACGTTCAATAATTAACTCAGTATATTTATGATACAACTAATGTTTAATGATGTTTTGCAGATGACTCAGTAACAAACAGTACGTCGGTACTACCTCCTCCGCGTTCAGATGACGAGGACGATGATTCAAGCACGAAGAAGGCCGACCGAGACGACGGTATGTTACTAGTCGGGACACAGGCGTGGGTAGACTAAAATTTTTAATATCTGGCTAGATCCAAATTTTCTTTCTTATAAATCGGTCCAATTATGGGTTATTTAGCTGCACCGAATAATTTTAGGCAGTTCGATTTTAGGTTGGAGCCCAAGGATTTTAATAATATATAATCCTAGAGATTGCGGAATAGAAATAGTTTCTAATTTTAGCTCAAACATACTAAATATTACAAAGTTTCGGAACATTACAAAATTTCGGACATTGTTTGAACACAGCATTTTTTCGTATTGAGAATTCTGTTGGTTAAAATATTTGGCAATAGCTTGGTTTTGCTCCTGGCTATGGAACTGGCGAACCACTTATCGTTCTTAATCTATACCGTTTTGTGTCCGGATTTTGGAGAAATCAAAGTCTCGCAGAAAATGAACAAAATGCCAGAATATTCGGCATAATTTGGGGCTAGTAGACACGACATGGTTGTTCAGTGGGTCTTTCTTGATCACGCATCATTTCAGTATTACCACCAGTGTTCATGATTATTCTAATTTTCTGTAGCTGTTCTGTTTCTAGCTTACCTAATCACATACGTACTATTAATTATTCTTCAGGCGGTGTGCAGATTTTAAGCGATATCGACACAATTTGCTCAGTTTTGAGATGGTGACACTAGTTTTTTTGCAGCGACACGTGTTGTTGAATAAAGTTGTAATATCTTGTTCAAAAATTTTGTCGTAATCATTTTCATCTCTTGGGTCTCGGTGAGCACAATTTCTGCTTAGTTACTGTTGGGTTTATGGCGAATCGGCCTCGCGATAATTATTGGATAGTTACTATTCTCAGTCGGCTCAATGTACAGCGACACGTGTTGTTTAATAAAGTTGTAATATCTTGTTCAAAAATTTTGTAGTATTCATTTTCATCTCTTGGGTCTCGGTGAGCACAATTTCTGCTTAGTTACTGTTGGGTTTATGACGAATCGGCCTCGCGATAATTATTGGAGAGTTACTATTCTCAGTCGGCTCAATGTACAGCGACACGTGTTGTTGAATAAAGTTGTAATATCTTGTTCAAAAATTTTGTCGTATTCATTTTCATCTCTTTGGTCTCGGTGAGCACAATTTCTGTTTAGTTACTGTTGGGTTTATGGCGAATCGGCCTCGCGATAATTATTGGATAGTTACTATTCTCAGTGGGCTCAATGTACAGCGACACGTGTTGTTGATTGTTGAATAAAGTTGTAATGTCTTGTTCAAAAATTTTGTCGTATTCATTTTCATCTCTTGTGTCTCGGTGAGCACAATTTCTGCTTAGTTACTGTTGGGTTTATGGCGAATTGGCCTCGCGATAATTATTGGAGAGTTACTATTTTCAGTCGGCTCAATGTACAGCGACACGTGTTGTTGAATAAAGTTGTAATATCTTGTTCAAAAATTTCGTAGTATTCATTTTCATCTCTTGGGTCTCGGTGAGCACAATTTCTGCTTAGTTACTGTTGGGTTTATGGCGAATCGGCCTCGCGATAATTATTGGAGAGTTACTATTTTCAGCCGGCTCAATGTACAGCGACACGTCCAGAAGTCGCCGCGATTTTAGCACAGACGATGATTCAAGCTTTGCTGCGTTCCACGAACAGCAACTTGCGTAAGTTGAGCATCAAATCTTTGCACTACTATAGCAGCATAGCTAATTCCTACACTGTCTTTTAAACTTCCAAAATTTGGGACAACCTTGGGGGGCCATGTTCATTTTGGTGGGAAATTTTGGAATTGGGTGCAATAAATTTTTTCTATAAGGTTATATATTATTACTCTCGCCTCCCCACAGGACTAAAATTTTAGCTTGGGGGCTTTGAGCTGGTGACCCTCGACTCCAAGCCGGGGAAACTTGAAATACCTGGGGCTGGAGGGTGAAGGAATTTCCCGAAACTAACCTGCTCGAACCGTACCTTCAGGTCAACTGTGAGGTTTCATAATTCCATTGTTTTCATTTTTTACAAGCATTTAAAACATTTTTCACATTGTTTTTGTTCTATTTTTATTATTTAAGCACTGAAGATACGTATTTCTGCAGGCTGCACTTTATTTTGTCATAAACAGTGGAAACAAAAGCTGTAAGATTAAGTGTTTTATGAGTGTTTCTTGCTATGACGATCATTTATGGTGTGACCTGAAAGTACCTGGGGGGTTGATTTGGTTGAATCAAAAATTTACCTAGGGGCATGATGTGGGGGAGTCGTCGAAATCTCTGGGATGGAACTCGACAACCATGTGCTCCTTCCACCCCATCTGTGGAGAAGCCAGCTTACTGATAATATATTTTCTGGTACCTGCCAGTCTTAAAAATGTACTATAAACGAGACTAATTTCAGGCCCAAACACAGTGACGTCAGCCTTAATGTTAGGAAAGTATAGTAAATAATTAAAAATAAATATTGCGCGGAAAACGTGTACGTACGTAGTAGAACAACAACAATCGTTTATATTATTGATGTAGCTACTTCTTGATTTAGGTCGACCTTGCTCATAGGAATAGATGTTGTCGTGTGCTCTTAAGGAACAGATGTCGTCTCTGCGATCTTAAGATCATCAACTTGAGGGCCCCAACATTGCGTGCATTTGGTTATTCTGTTTAGATTAAGGCGATTAATGTATTGGCAAATTTATTGCATAGCTAGACACTCGGATTTCAGATTATGGTTTTGTTTCGTTTATTTTTAAAATTTATCGCTTAAGTCTAATTCTAACGTTATCATGGCGATTTGCTCACTGAGGGAGTCACTTTGAATTTTGAGTGCAGTGACCGAAACGAGCGAAGCAAATGATTATTACTAGCAATGACAGTGGTGGAAATCGAGAATGACTGCCTTTAGGGTAAAGCTAATAACGCAACTTTGGCTTGGTGAATTTTCTCAAAAAAATTTTGTGACAAATTTTCTGGAGGGGGAATGAACCTGAGGCATCGAAAATTTATGGGGGCACGAACCGGGAGAGATCTCGGCGCGAACCAGGACGCCGGCCCTTACCCCCACTTGCGAGATGCCAGAATGCTCTGATTATAATTTACGATGCAGGGTTGCATCAAAACGGATTTTTTCAATGGGCTTGTGAAAGCAAAAATACAAGAAAACGGTAATATCTCCGTAACCTTTCTTGCTGTATGGGTATTATTGATCTCGTTTTTTGCCAGGTAATTAATTCTCTACGCGCAGCACATTGCTGCGGAGTAAGAGGCACAATAATCAGGTATAGATTCTCAACTATTCAATCAACATTATCTAATATTCGATAGATTATTTTGTAATCTTATGTCCAGTATCACTGTTTACGTGTTTCTAAATTACATATTCAGCATTCAGAATCTTTGGCGATAACACAAGCTGCTGGTTAGAATACTAATTTTTATATATTTTAATGTTATAGAAACGCGGACGACGATGAACAACTCGAAGAATTCGATATTAAACCATCGATTGCTGACGACAATAACTTTTTGCTTGATACATGTAAGTTCAAAGTATCAAAATTTTGAGCTGCTACCGTAGTCGTCAAAAATAACTTGCGTTTCGAACGAATGAAGCGTGGGATATCGGTTTCACCCACATTTGGATTTGCATTACAATCAAAAATATCTCAGGCCAGACGAAGATTTGCATTACAATCAAAAATGTCTCAAGTATGCTTAAGGAGAGAAAGACCCAGACGAAAATTTGAATTGTTTTCAAGGTGAACTAGCCTACTTATTTCTTTTTCAGTGAGGGCTCCGACTAGTATGACCTCTGCGTTACCATGTTATCAAGTCGTACGATAGTTCCCAGTTCATTTCATGTCATGGTTTAAAATTTTTCTTCATTGTATGCTTGGTCTCTCTGCGCGGAAAAATGCGAGAAATTAGCTTTCACTGCGGGAAATCGAGCTTTGAACCAGAAAATTAAACATATATAACTGCCATTGCGGTTCCGGCGGACTTCCGGCAATAGGGAAGGTGCTCTCAAGGTCAAGTCTGACAGTTATCTGACGCAATAGGGGACGGGCAAAACTGTATATATATTAATATATGTATACTATTAAACACATGTGTCGTTTCATATACAAATGTCTGCGTTAATATTGCTGCATTTTACGACTAAGACGGGCAAAAAATAGTAGAATTCGCCAAAATTGTATCTTACGTTGGTTGAAGATAAAATTTCTCCCGGTTATTAACATCGGTTATTTAGTATAATTTTTAAAATTTCTAAACTATCCTGGAGTCAATTTTCACAATTTATTTACGAAAAGTGTGTCGTAGATACTAGTTGTGAATGTCTCTTACGAAAGAAACGGCTTCTGCTTCCCCGAGACGACGGAATACCCGTAAATTTAACTATAACTCCTCAACGTTATTGCATTCAGAAGGGTGTTCAATCATGTTGCGTTTTATTTTCATTTATAGTTTTGGCTTAAATTAGAATATAGTTGTGAGCTTCAAATATACGCCGTAGTCAAATCATATTGGTAATTTGACGTCCAGAAGTCACTTTTTCCCCCCAAAAGTGCTTGATAGCGCTGTACTAGTGGCGGAGTAGCTGGTAGCAAAGCTAATCTCCAGGCGATAAGCACAAGGGTCGTTGCGCTATATGTCACGCTGAATTACCGGTTTGATAAATGCAATAAAGTGTCACAAAGGAAAAGCTATGCAAAAAGGCAAAATTTAACTGGGACCCCGCGACATTTGAACGCAGACGGGATTAATTTCTTGGTGGTTATTCATCAGTTGTAGCGCCATGTAACTAATTGAACTTATAAAAAATCATATTACTTTATGTTAATGCGGGAAACTGTTTTGGAAATGCGGGAAATCAGCCAACTAGATAGCACAGACAGTATGTTTTTGCGTTCACTTTATAATATAGAAGATGATGTTAAACTAGTTATGAAGCTTGTAATTTTATTGTTAATGTAGTCAAATAGGATGTCTCTATTGTGCGTGCTAATAAATTTCATAGCTATTATAATTTATTCTATGGAAGCAATAATATTGGTGGTTGGTTGTTTGTTAGTCAGATATGTTTTGATTCCGGACCAGGACTTGAGGATGATGGACTGTAATTGTATAAAAACGAGGCAGTGTAAAACGTAGAAAATAGGACTACTTTTGGATAATAAGCATCTAACGTCATACCAGATGTTATTAGGAAAGTGTATATAAACTTTGGTAAAAACCAAACCTCATATTATAGTTTAATCAAAATAACATGAAGGGAGGTCTTATAGAATAGATTTTTTAGACGTTAAGCCAAATTACAAACACGTCTTTTGTTACTGTTTATTCAGGATGAAAATAATAATTGTTGTCTAGTAGAGCTAAGCTAAAGTCATATGGCAGGCGATTTTTGACGTATCCGCTTTCATTTTTTTGTTGCAGACAACAGCGATCTCAACATTAAAATCAACGAAAGTCGTGTAACAGCCGAACCAATGACATTTGAAGGTTTTGCGTACATGTGGGCCGGAGTTCGAGCGACCTACGGTGTGAACAACGGAAAAGTTGGATTCGAAGTTCGGGTAATGCTTCTGACAACATTTCTACGAGCGAATACTGTCTCATTCGGACTTTATGGCATAGGCTAAGTTTGCCACTGCTAGGAAACTGTACAGAACATTATGAGCTCTCTAATTTGGACGCTTGAGAAAACATTTCGGTCTGTGATTCTATTCCGGGCAATTGGTTTTTTCGTGAACTCATTGAAATTTTCCAGCTTGGTTGTGTAGAATTTGACTTAGCGTTATCATCCCGGTTGGCTATTATCGAAAACGTGACAGCACCAATTAGACTAAAATACTTCTTGCTTGTATTTCCGTATTTATATTTCGTCCAGTCCCTTTTCTTTTCCAACTTAATTTTAATCACGTTTTTGGTCTTCGTTTGTAAGTGATACCGTATTAATTTTAGGTTTTGGATAATTTATCGGTTCCACAATTGCCTGCCGAAGAGACACATCCTCATGTTATTCGCGTTGGATGGTCGATCGATGGAAGCCCAATGGGTTTAGGTGAGCCTAGTTTCCTTTGCCTTTTATTTTTTGTATTTATAAATTTGAATAAACTATAATAATCTTAGAGTTGTTTTAGTAGCAACATCCTAGCTCTTAGATATTATTGTTTTCCGCAAAATCCTACAGACTGTGTTTATGTTAATTTTCGGCAGGCTGTGTCGTGGAACTGTTGTACGTTTGTGCGCAGGTACTGTTCAGAAAGCTCTTGTCTCAGGACAAACGCTACGTACCTACAACACCCGGATTATATGACCATGCTTATTGTCATATTAATATTGCCAATAGGTCTTCGTCTTACAACAACGCTACTACAATAAATAGTCAGTGATGTTTGATGAATGCGAATATTTTGTTTAGATGGCAATGTTGATTTGAAGCGAAACACTGGTTGAAGTCTTCTAAATAAACCCGGTTTTGCAATTACTAGTCTTCCACAAAATTGTAGTACTAATCAGAATTTTAGGTCAGCAGTTGTTATTACATAATCCAATTATACACAATTATTCTTGCAATACTGTCGAGCTGTTGGTTAGTTATGTTGTATAGTTACTAAATCAGCTGTGATTTTTGGCAATATTACAATGTGTCCACAAGTATATGTAGGTTTTTTGGAATGCCATTGTCATACTACTGTACTGATTATATCAATATAAATATCTTTTCCAGTGATCCGGTGATTGATTTAATCTTGTCTATGCTAACAATTTTAATTGCATAATGTTGCTCTGTTTTTTTTTGTTTAGGTATAATGTTCAATATAATATTAATAATGTAGTTTACGCGGCTTCATGCTTTTTGTACACTTTGAATACGAGTGTGTTAGTAATAGCTGCACCCGGCTTTTGAAACGCAAAGTTGGCGTGAAATATCGTTGTAGTAGGTATTTGTGTAATGTTTAATAACAATAATTTGTGACAGACAATTGGCCAGTTTTATACAACACTTTGGGTGCTTGACTTCGATTTGTTGCTGGACGCCAGCACATCAGGAAGTTTCAAATCTATACGTATCTTCGTAGATCGTGCTGTGCTTTAATAATTGGAGTTTCGCCAAACTTGGATTATTTCGTTAATAAAACTGCATAATTGGCTTATCAATAATAAGTGTTGCCTTTTCAGCAGCGGCAGTTGTCTACTACTCATCCTCTGACACGTTTCGGTGTTGTTAATGTTTGGCTCCGGTCTGCCTGTCGGGCAGGGTGAGAAATTGTTGTTTGGGGGTCAGTTTGAGGCCCCCTATAAGGTATCGTCGAAAATTACTCGTTTGAAGTAAATATATTATTCGAATTTATATTATCCATTATCGAACAAATTATGTACTACTCATATTCAGTGTATTTTGCCAGATTTTGGATTGTAAAAAATGCTGATAGTTGATGAATGCGCATAGATATCGAAGAGACAATACGGTGTTGTATAGAGCGGCCTTCAAAAATGTAGTCTATGATAATAATTTCAGCTGGTATCCACTGTAATTTTATGTATTGACTTTATGTAGCACAGGATTCAGATTTTTTAATAATTCACAGATCAGCTTCACAGGTTTGTCATTAGTATCACAGAATTATTATCTTATTTATTTTTCTGGTTTAAAATGGGCTTGTGCGTTGGTCATTTAAAACCTGGTCAATATGTATTCGAAGACATTCTTTACTGAAGACTGTGATTTGTTGTAGCTCTAACAAAAATTGTGTTGAATTCAAAGGCGATCCAATGATGATTTTTTAATACATTTTAGTAACTGTTGATCTAATTTTAGCAAAGGTGATTTGATTGGAATAGAACGACGTCAATCGATATTGATTAATATCGAGAAATTGTATCGCATTGTCAAAAGACATAAACCGCGTCTAATAATTAAATTCCTTGTGGCGTTGCCTGTTCGGCTACGCTGGGCAAAAAAGCTTTGTAACTGTAAATACATTGTGGACTTTCACATCAGAGATGAATGTGTCTCACCTTTTTTGGAGTTTGGCTGATGCTGAACTAATAACTTAATGCCTTTGACTCGTTGTTAACGTCTTGTTTCTTTATGATAATTTTAATAATTGTGCTTTCTGACGACAATTGACTTGACTCTCTCTTGTTTTTAGCGTGTCCCTTACCACTGTTCTCTCGCAGATACACATTGAACTTCACCTGGTATGACACCAAAAATACGGTATGACAATAGTTATAATAACTGGAATGTTCGGTATTAAATTTTACGATTTTTGGGATTAAATCAATTTCAATATTATATGCTCGTCGATGTGAACCAACAAGCGGTATTTTTTTAACGCGATGATAAAATATGTTTGAAGATAACTATTGATAAGCTCAGCGGTATCTGTTTCTTGGGTACATATGAAAAGATTGGAAAGCTTGTCTTGGCCAGATTTGTCATAGAATTAATGTAAAACGCTCGCCTTCTGGATACCAGGAAATATGCGTACGTATGAATGAATTACCAGCATTGGCTATATGTCATATCTTTGTATAATGTTCGTCAATACGGCATTATTACAAACACAATGCGTATTAAACGTTGAAATCTACTTAATGATGATGATGATGTATTTTGTGCAAAGACAATAAACGGAAATCGGGCAACATAATACGTTATGTGTAAAAAGTCATGGTATAAAGAAGAGCTGTGGTAATTTTACCAAACACTGGTCAGTATGCACGGATTAATAAATGAAATGTGTCACCAGCTATATATGCCTTTTGTATTTGTACAAAGGTTGCGTTTAGGTGGACAATCAGAGGAAATAGCGCAGATCGACACCTTTATTGCTTCTATATTTATAGTTGCAAGTTTCAGATGATTTAATAATTATTTATCCGTTTTTTCAGGTTTGATTAATTTTACTATAAATTTAGATAATCGAACCTTTCTATCTCTCTGTAGTGGCCCGACAGTTTTGGTTAGATGAGGCGAAAACGGTAATGTTTATAGTCCGGAATTATGGTAATACCGGCCTTGCTTATGAAACTTAGTTTGACAATATTTCTGATATCCATAAAATTTGATATTTTAATGTTAATAATTATTGAAAGATATTTTAGATTGATTTTTGTACGTTTTTTATTTGGATTTATGGGACCAATTTTATTATTAGTTTTTATTTTGTTTGTATTTTTTAATCTTTTAGGCGAATATCCGAATTCCTATGGCTACACCAGTTCGGCTAAATTTTGTGACAACAACAAGGTCAAAGACTATGGTGCAAAATATGGTGTGGGCGACGTGATTGGTTGTTTAATGGTATGCTGAAGTTTTTTTCTGCTATGGCGTTATTGCAAGTTTCTAATTCCTGAAAATGCGGATGGTATAACGTACAATATGGGAGTGCACTGGCTATATCAAAATGGATGAATTTTGAGAGAAATTTATCTGGAGATATGGTGTTCGAGTATCGCAGTTGCTATCCATATGGAGACCCATGATAGCCAATCGTAAACATCAATTTATATCCTTAATTAAAGAAATACCGGTATTATATATTTACCTTCAGGTGAAGCTGATTGAGACATATCAGTCGAACGTGTATGAGAACTATTGGGTGAGAAACCGTCGAAATTGTCTTGATCCAGAAAATTGCGATACTATAATAGATTCTATTCTATTAGCGTATGAATCATATGGCATATGACAATAACTGTAGAAGTTATCCTTAGCTTAGTCTATTAGTAAACCGTATGCTAGGCCTCGTAGAGTCTATACCGGCTATTGTTTAAATAAACAAAAATTTTTCTTAAGGTTACAAAATGGCGCATGCATGTAGCATTGGGATGCATACAACCAAAGTGGGCTTAGTCGTTATTCTTCAAGCACTGGTAAAGGAGTATGTCTTGCAATATTACTGTAGGATAAGATATACATGTATGTCTAGCAAGTCGCCGCGACTGGAAATGGGGCGAAGCTTCGTAGTCTGCGTCCAATGTTTTGCTTGTACGTTCAGTGCGGTGTAATTTACACAGCAAGGCAATCGACGTTTTGTACTACCACGGAAATTGCAAGCGCGAAAACTATCGATAAATCGCCGGATTTTTTCGGGTTCCTGAGCCGCTTTTAAAACCCCAATGTACATATCATAACAATACAGTAGGGACAACGTAGAGCTACTTTTGCGCACACTTCAAAACCATATGACCCTTAGTATTTTTCCTCCATTACTTTTGCAATAATTATATATATATTGATTAGACCACTTTCCATTTCCTGTTCCTTGCAATATTTTAATTCCTGTTTCGTTTTCGGATACTGATTGATGTGACATGGTGTCTTTGCAGCGGTTAACCACCTAAAGGTAGGCCACCCTATGCCATATTTACACCCCAACTCACCGTCCGGACGCATATACCTCCAAGATGACTTATCTTTGACGCCTATGGTACATATTATATTCATACAAGGTACGAGGGCTTCGCGGCGGCACCCGGGGTCATTCGGGGGGGGGAGGCGAGGGGGGTCACGCGGAATTTATGCCCCACAAGAGATCATACCGCTGATCGGGGGCCATTTATGTCCTATGGATTCGGTACCTGCGGCGCCGTCAAGAAGGGCGGTCCAATGCTTCATGGAAATAATCCCCCTGTGAGCATATAATGATAATATATTCATGTTTCTTTTTTCTGGAGGTAGTGCTCGGTGCTCTAGTGAAGGCAGTTCATGGGAACAAATACGTATTACAGTATTCGTTTTTGAAATTCAGGATTCGCCACACTATCTGATAATAGTTTTTCAGTGTTACAATACACGGTTGTGAAATAATGCATAGTGTGCTTATTTTTCAGTTTTTGTCAAAAGTTGTCGCTCCACGATACTGCATTATAAAGAATATTATATATAGTCCTCTTGTGACTCGTCGATATTTTTCCGGCTAGTTTTCATCAGCTGTAAACTGAGACATTCTATGAATATTTTATATATTTTTTCAGGATTTCGAAACGGGTGATATGAGTTTTACGAAGAATGGCGAAGATCTCGGTGTGGCGATTGCGATCAAAAAACGCGAGGTTACCACGTTGCCTGGGGAAGAAGAAGGCGAAAACGCCCAAAGCGTGACGACCACCGACGCTGAGCATATTCATCTGTTTCCTCATGTGATTACGAAAAATACCAAATTTGTCGTAAATTTTGGGCAAGAAGTACGTTTTATTTAAGTAGTTTTGGCTTTTTTGTGCTTGATTAGCTTGTCTACAAATTAAAATTAAGGGCAGATGAGCTGCGTTTCTGTAATATAGAGAGACCTATGAACAAAGAGGGAAGGGGCAAGTGCCTCACCCCAAAAATGAAGCTGAAGGGTACACCCTGCGTTCAAACCCAACAACCCCCTTAAAAATAAACGTGAATTTGCCAATTTGCCAGATTTCCCCTGTTTTCCTAAAAAGTTCCGATCCTCTGGTGGGAAGTAAATCTTAGATTGTTTTATCCCATCATGCTCAAATCGTTCACGGATGCCTGGTGATATAATTCAGTTCATATGTTCTAATAATTGCTGTTGCAGTGATCTGGTTGTGCAAGTGATTATTTATTTTGTGTAAAACGTTGATGTATCTCTATATTATACCCATATGTTCTACAGGGAGGTTGTCGAGGTCGACATGCACATGCTCAAATTTCTCGACGATGTAGCTTATCGCTTTTTCGCAGCCCTCACGTTTGTGAGATGGAGAACTATTATGCAGATGCGCACGGACACCAGTCGGAAATACCGTAGATCAAACCAGGTTCACCACGGCCGGCGGTATGTCGACCGGCCGGGTCGTCGAATTTTTCGACCTGCCGGTGTACTGAACATAATAACATGTGCTGAGGGTTTTACGTATAATTTGGCGTGTTATGTGATAAATAAATAAATTATGCGTTTTATTTAAAGTTTACTATTTCTAAAAGTACTATTTCCTAATACATGTATTACTAATTATGTCATAGTTGTGTAATTTAGACTGTGGAATAACGTATTTCGTTTAAGCATCAGTAAATACTGCCCACTATCGTTGTCAAAGTTATAGATGTGAAATTTTTAATGTCACATTTCGCTTTTTATCAGCTTGTGCATTTATACAGTATGCAGCGTTGTACTGTTCCACTGTGGATATATCGGCATACTTTAGAAAGGGATCGCTGTAGTCCGCTTTCGAACTGAAAATATCTCGGATTCGTTTTGCCACATTTCGTTAGCAAAAATTGCAAATAAGGTAACATAGCGCAATATCGGATTTACGTAGCCATAGTAATATTGAGAGCTATAAGCCTCAATGTAACACGTAAGCCGTTTTCGGAAGATTGCTGGCATAGTGGTTACATGCTAAACGTTCTTCTGAGAAGTATCAGCTTGTTTGTTAACATGAAAACTGTGACTCAGCGTCGTAAGCCCGTATGGGCTGACGGTCTGGCTTGGCGAGCAATTAGGCAGAAGCATAATGCTTATCGCCGATATAAACGACATAACACAGCGGAGTCGTGGACAAATTACCAAGAAAAAGCGCTGTTTGCCGATCTCCATGCTGATGAAGCTATTAAATTGTACGAAAAGAAGTTGGCGGATAACATTGACGTAGATCGCAAATCTTTTTTAAATATGCCATATGTCGACAGTTGTTGCGGCCATCAGTTGGTCCCTTGAGACGTCCAGATGGGTCGTTGTCGGAAAGTGCTGCCGAAGACTCTGACCTGCTCAACACTTTTTCGCTTCCGTTTTTAACTCTATAAATTTTATCCGACCTGTATCGTTTTCAAGAACAACTGCGCGGATCTCAGTGATCCAGGTTACCGTACATGATGTTTCTGACGCACTTAGGCGTGTCAAGATTAACGCTTCCCCAGGTATCGACGGCATAAGCAATTTATTCCTGTTTCACACCAGATCAGTACTGACTGAGGCGTTATGTGATTTATTCAATCGATCGTATGCAGTCGGGGATCTTTCCTGCGCAATGGAAAGATGCAAAGATAACTGCCGTCTATAAAAACAAAGGTGACCGCTCTCGATATACTAACTATCGTCCGATTAGCTTGACTCCGGCTGTTAGTAAGGTGTCTGAGCGCCTGGTTCGAGATAAACTGGTGGCGTACCTCAATCAGCATGACCTAATTTACTCGTCTCAACATGGTTTTGTTCGAAAAAGATCAACTACAACACAGCTTCTTGAGTACCTGGACTTTGCTACGAGGTGTATCGATAGTGGAGATCGGCTAGACGTAGCGTATGTAGATTTCTGTAAAGCGTTCGATAAAGTAAACCACGAAGCCCTTATTTTCAAGCTTGAACTTTACGGTGTGAGTGGCAAACTCTTATAGTGGTTTCGCAGTTACTTGAGTGGTCGCCGGCAGTATGTCAGTGTTAATAATGCCAACTCGTGCTGGTCGGCGGTCACCAGTGGAGTGCCGCAGGTGTCTGTGCTCGGCCCGTTGTTATTTTTTTCATCTTCATCAACGATGCGGATGAATATATGTATCTGGTGCGGTCTATAAATTTGCAGACGACATTCGCCTTGCGGGACGCATAGTCAAATGTAGTTCAGATGCCGGTTTTGATTCCATGCAGTTAGACCTTGATGATCTATCACGTTTTTGCCTTGACTGGTCTCTCACTGTGAACCGCGAAAAGAGTCACATCATGCATTGCGGCTTCGACAACTCCAGAGTAGCCTATTCACTGGTTGATAACCTTCTTCATATCACTGATGAGGAGAAGGACCTCGGAGTGATGATTTCTAGCAGTTTGAAATTTTCTGAGCATTGTCGCATGGTTAGCCAAATGGCGATCAAAGTGGTGCATCTTCTCCGTAGAACAATGCGTCATTGGACTAAGACCACCTGGTTAATCCTGTATCGTTCGCTAGTGCGACCCTATGTTGAATATGCTGTTAATGTATGGTGCCCCTGTTTGGAACCTGACATTGTCATGCTTGAGCGGCTACTACGGCTTGCAACGAAGATAAACCCCACAATCAAGCGATGGGAATACCACGATAGGCTACGCTATTTCAGACTACAAACTCTTAAGACTCGTCGTATTCGAAGTGATCTTATTCTGGTCTACAAAATTTGCCATGGAGGAATTGATCTAGATGTGGAGTAATTTTTCACACGAGGGTACCAGGTAACTCGAGGTCACAACATGAAGCTGCAAACGCTAGATATTCCACGACTGGAGCTGAGTCGGAACTTTTTCGCACATCGCGTCGTGCGCGTCTGGAATGGCCTTCCCTCCCACGTTGCCAACGCGCCTTCATTGTTGTCTTTCAAGCAACGGTTGTCAAATTCTCTTCCATTGTAACCTGACGTTATTTTATTTTCAATCTGCTCTGGCCTTGCAAATGCAAGGCTGAATCTCCTCCGAACAGAAGACTGACTCATTTCAAAACGATCTCAAAGACGAAGTTTTGTTCATCGCGACCGGTCTGACGGAGGATGAAGATGACTATAAGGTGACTACATGACTAAAATGATCGCAGTGGCATTGAATTATTGCTGGTGTATAATTGGGGCTCTAAGCGGGCTTAGGGACCTGAATTTGGAACGACGAAATGGTTAATAAGCACAAATTTGTTACACTCGCACCGTTTCCACTCGCTTTACAAGTAACTAGTAGTCATGATATAACTATTAAAGGCTTATTTTCTTGACCAAAGCATTCTGACCAGAGAAGCAGATTGAAATAGCTGCTACGAAATTCGTTCCGAACGCACATCGTCCTTGGTTTAATTTTCTACATCTCCACAGGCCCAACATTTAAGATGTGGGGGGGGGGGGCTTTAAGCTGCCTGCGGCTCCTACCTTGGATTTTGTCATTAATAAGTCGAAATATAAGCATTAGTATTAAGATTTCTTATGACCAGTTTTTGTTAGGGTGACCATTTTTTCATGTCGCGTCAAAATACTTGGGGTCCTGCCGGGAAGCCAAAATTTATCTGGGGGCATGACCATGGGGTAGCTCGAAAATCTGGGGGGGGCCTTTTTGGTTGAGATGACCGCAAATTGATAATGTATTGTTCTAATTCGAATCGTGAAAAACTTGTTGCTTACTATCGTGTATTAACATTAAGCAATGTTTTAGGCTAGTAATAAACAAATTTTTGTAGATAAGCGTGAGCCATGTTATTTTTGCGTTAACGTTGTATTGTATACTTTTAACATATATGCAGGAAACACCATGGTTCCAGCTTCCTGAAGGATACCGTTTCGTAAATGAGATTCCAGTTGGTGACCGTGTGCGTGGTCCAGTTGCCCCCGAGAACAAAAGCGACTGCAAGGTAAATGGCATATTGTTGTGATTGAGAATGTTTTCTGTAAAACAGTATATTACTACACCAACAAGTTTTTCGAAATATATGTATGTAACGATGCTTTACGAGCTCTGTATTTCATGAAAAATTTTGATGAGAAAGCGTTTCATTGATAGTTTTAGCATCGCAGAAATTCGAAATTTTTAAAGTCTTAAATTTACAAAACCTATATACGGACTGGAAGATTCTTTATAGCGTCTGTAAGAAATGTATAATATTATGCACAGTTTTATTATATATCATATTATCCAGGTCTTTTGTCCAACGCATTCTGTTTTGCAACAGTTGAGATTCACAATAATCTCGCTAGCTGGTGTTGTGTGTTCCTTTTTGTTTTTGTTTCAGCTTTCCTCAGCACAAAATCGTTTTTAAAATTTCAGTGGGCGAGGCTGCTGAAGGCTGCCGACCTGACATACCAGTGATCGGCTAGTTGGAGGTAGTGCCTCCAAAAACTGGTATTATAATATCGCATATAATATCTATGCGCAAAGCCGTGCTTAGAACTATTAACTCCAAGGCGTCGGGGCCTTGACCCTGAGGGCGTCAAGGTCGTGAAATCGGCGGGAGTGCAGTTGGTAATAATTATTGATAATACCAGTAGGCAACATCCTTTCTTCTATACGTTAGTTAAGACAAATAATAGGTGTAAAAATAGCAGTTCGTTCTGGTCATTATTATCCGGCTTGCATTTTTCTAAACGAAAACTACCAAGTCCAGAGTTGTTATACTCGTTTGCGTCGTCAAAATGTATTATTATTATTGTAACTATTGCCTTTAACCGTCGAAGGATGTTAATATTTTTAAGGTTCTAATGATGATCGGACTACCGGCGTGTGGTAAAACGACATGGTGTCAGAAATATGCGGACGACGACAAAGAATCGAAATGGAATATTTTGGGAACGAATACAATTCTGGAACAAATGAAGGTAATCACATAGCTATTTTGCGGATGAGAAATTGCATTTTATTATTTGCTGTTTACTGCATTTTAGTTCTTGCTTTGAAATGATAAGTGTTGATGTCACATACAGCAATCAATTGGAAGTAATAGCTAAACGTATCTAACCGCCCAGTACCTGGCTTGTAAGACTAGGTCGTTCGACATTATTGTCAGATTAATTTTAATTCATTTTATTGTTCGAATTATGTTTGTTGTATAATTATATTTGCTTTAAATTAATTCAGTTAGTGTCTAAATAGCTATTGATAAATGTACAGTGTTTGTTTAGCTACCATGTTTCTCATTTTTGCTTTATGAAAACGTAAAACATTGTGTTTTGCGTCATACTTTTCTTCTAGGAAAACTCAGTGCTATATTGTTGCTTCTCCCTGGCCCGGGAGGGCGGAGGGCCTTCCATACTTCGTCTCTTGCAGTTCGGTTTATACGACCGCCATATTAATTTTGCCCCCATCCCGTTGACGACCCGGGGTCCGCTCGCCACACTTATTGTCCCACGGTTCAAGTATTAAGTACTAAACAAACACGCGAGGTGAATGATGATTCAAGTTGTTCAACCCCGAAAATGGTGTTACAATTAAATATTCATTGACATATGTTGTAAATAATATTTGCAAATATATTATTTGCAACTATATTATAGTCTTGAATTTATGGTTGATGTCGCAAGACCTCACAATTTGAGCAAAAATCAACACAAACATTAAGAAATTAAACTACAAAAAATCCTATGAACCGCGGGCGGGGCATATTTCTCGATCCCCGATTCATTCAGCCGCCGCCCGCCATAGTTTGGGTCCTACGGTTCATGAACCGGGAGACCCATGGTTCGACCCCCTCACAAATTTTGACCCGTTGGAGCAGCCAGATATTGCCAATTCGTTGGTGTAATTCTGCCAATAGTACGGTATTCTCTTTAGCTATCGTGTATTTTATGGTCAGTCGTTCCTTAAGCTCGGGTATTGTGCTACGCGTTATGAATTCTGCACACATGTCATTGCTATTTTATAGGTTCAAGGCTTGGCGCGAAAGAAAAATTACCACGGACGGTGGGATGTAATGATCGGGATGGCAACTAAGTGTCTTGGGAAAATACTACAGATTGCGTGTCGCCGAAAACGGCACTATATTATTGATCAGGTAAGCATGACTCGAGTAGCTGGTAGTTCTTTCTTTTTAAGCATTCTCATTCTAAACTAGTAACTCGAAAACGAGGGTGAAACGGTGGGAGCTTGGTTTCAGTTTTAAATGATCATTTTAATTACGTATCACCTGTAACAGAGTGTGTTTGATATATATACCAACCAAAACTGTTTGAGCTCTGAATTCATTGAAAATCCTTAAACACATCGAAACATTGAAACGCATCGAGTATTTTGTGCTGGTCGGTTGATAACCAAACCACCGTATTCAGCCTACCGGAAAACCTATATCACGCAATACAATCAGACAATTGAAAACGCACTACATTCTGGAAATAGGGTCCCTCCACCGTACAACCCTTGAAACTTCATGAGCGGGTATACTATAGTGAAGTTGGACTTTATACAGTAAAACGATCATCTCCAGCCTGCTTGATAACCTAATAGGCACTCATTGCAAGACAAAAAAATAATTTTTATAATTGTCATATTGAATATGAAAATTATGCAAAACCTAAAGACAAAAACAAGCAATAAAATTTCGAAATCAGAAAAATCGCTATTTCTGTCAAAGGGTCGATGAATCATGACCACAGTGGCCCAGAGAGATTGATGCCATGAAAAAGTCATAATCAGCAATATTATGGATCTCGATGAGATGATTCTGCCATTTTCCTATGCGAAGCTTGAGTCGCGATATATGGGCTGAGAAATACTGGTGCCCGTATGGCCAGATTTCGCAAAGAACCCTTAAAAACCTGTTTTTTTGCTATTTTGACTCGGAAAATAGTGTTGGGGCTTTTCGCATTCAACTAAAGGGCACAACGTCGTCACGTTTACTATAGAACAATAAAATTGGCCAAATCCGTCCATCTGAAAATGAATTATGACTAACAGCGACATAGGTACATTAATACATTTAATGCCTGTAGGATGGTAGGACGAAATCATGAAAAAGCTGTTTATAAGTGGGCTGTTTTATAGTAAGAGCAGGAGTAAATATAATAATTTTAATTCGTGTCTCAAGTTATATTGTCAAGTGTACGCTGATAATTTAAATCTGCAGGATATCCTTCTGGGTAGTCGGGAAGATTACTTTCTTTAGACATAAAATAAGAAGAAGCCCCGCCCCTTTTTACTAACAAAATTGTTTGAATTTATGATATTAAAGAATCAAGATTTCCTATTAGAGATTTTTCATCTTCGTGGACAGTTCAAAACGGTCGACGCTCATAATTCTTTTCATGCATGCTTAAACTGGGTTTGTGCTAAGGCATCACTACTAAATCATTGCGCAGGATCAACATTATACATATAAGTACAAAAAATTTTGATGTCAATGGCTTTCGAATTTTTTAAAGTAAAAAAAACATCGTGGCTACCGCTGGCTGCGCATTAGAGTTGAGAAACTCAGCCCGTCTGGCAGGCCGACACACGATTAGACACGGGCCGGGACGAAATGTTTTGGCCCACTCTCACGTCTATTACGTGCGTGGAGCTGTTTTCTAGTTTATTTTCGGACAGGGTTGTATTTTTCTGCGAGAGTAGTTGTAAATTTGTGTTCAGTAATTTTGTTTATGTTTATTTGAAATGGATTGATATTTTTATTTTTTAATATAACAAAAATAACTTCTGCAATCAATACATACTTTTTTCTCAATATTTTCTAAATTCGTAGCTTTGATATGGGGTACGCGGGCTATGTGAGCGAGCAAGATTCTGAAAACTACCAACAATTGCTAGTGTTTTTTATTTTTGTTTCGTTGAACTTTTGTATTGCTATGAAATAGATGAGTCATCATAGCAAGCGGGTTATAAGCGACATTGGCTACGCTATGGTAGTGTCTCTATATTGTTTATCATTAAAGACCCAATTAAAATTTTTTTACTATAAATTTTGCAGACTAACGTTTATCCACAAGCGCGTAAACGCAAACTTCAACCATTCAAAGATTTTTATCGGAAAGCGATCGTTATTGTACCGAACGAAGAAGATTTTGCCGAACGATGTCGCAAGCAAGCGCAAAGTGAAGGCAAAGTTATCCCACCTGAAGCCGTGCTTGAAATGAAAGGTTAGTTTTGATTTTACATACAGGACAACATCTACGACCGGAAACAACCCGATAATTGCATTTCAACCGCGAAGAACGGGGAAAGTGACAAGCGCCGTTTGAACATTGATGAATTTTTGTCTGAACTGGGAAGTTTTTTTACATGACATTGTTGTCGAAATCGACAAGATTCCACGGGTCTTTGTTCTTCAAAAGGCAAGATTTTTCGTGTCATACATACTGGGCGAGAAATTTACCGGAAATTTGGCTCACTAAAACCGGGAAAATTACTCACTGGATTTTGTAGACACCTTGATTTTAGCTTTTATTATTAGTGTTCAAATTGCTGAATATTAATTTGAGCTTAAATTTAAATACGAGCTAGGTGAGTGAGATGTACTGGTAAAAGCGAATCAGCCATGTGGGAAACCTTTTTGCTGCGGAAAACGCTTGAAAGCAGGCCTTAGTCCTGGAAATTGGACATGGTTTGACATCACAATCGCCAAATTGAATATTATTCAAAATTTCTGAAAAGCTTGGAATTTCCTAACTCATAGCTCTTTACGGAACTTGAGCCGTAGAAGAGCGGTGGATGACAAAATCATGTACTAATAGCGGCTTCTGACATAAAGAATTTATATCACATGGGAACACTACAGTCGACGTCGCTTTTGCTATAAATGGCAAGTTGTAACTTGCAAGAACAGTTTTTGGGTGGTCAGCGAATCGTTTACAACACCTTTGGGTTCGCGTGGGGTGTTCATAGATTAGCAGTATCAAACGAAATGTTGACTCGCTATATCAAATACTGGCCTAGCTATCGCGATCATCTCGCTGATGATCAGAACCCAGTGGCGTGAAATCGGTTGGAGGCAGTCGAAAATCTCCGATTTTGTCAAGAACTTGCTGTAATCGAAATCAGAAACGCCGAATTGAGGCAGAAGCTTGAACTCAAATTGCTAAGCTGAACTGGGAAATGAGTGAAGTATTGTAAAGCGGAATAAAGAAAGTTGTAACTTACTGAGTAGTAGTATTGATTATATTTGCAGTAATGAGGGAAAATGGCGACAAATTGGCTTAAAAGGTTCTGGAAATCAACTAACTAGAATCATGCGCAGTGATCCTTTAAAATATATTTATATGAACTGCGAATTTGGTCATGTGGGATTGTTTCATTGGACATTTTCTGCTAATTATCATTTAACTGTATGCAGCATTTTGTCCGTCTGTGTGGCACATTTCACCAGGAGCGTAAGTGGATTTAACTGATACAGTTAGGTTTGTGCTCGGAAATGATTTCCTGGAGTTTCGAGAATATAGTATGTCTTCAGATGTTAGGCTACGTATTGCGTACACGTCGTGAATAATTGTCTATATATTATGTTTGCCGGTGCACTGAATACAATGGTTCGGTTATCTATAGACCAGCACAAATACTTGATGCGTTGTCAGTTGTTTTCGATGGGTTTAGGGTCGCCGAGGTTTTATGATTTTCAATGGATTCAGGGTTCAAGAAGTGTTACAGTGGCATCTATATCAAACACAGCCGTTACAGGTGATAAAACAAGATGACTACTTACGAATTAAGCCACGCTCGCCCTGATTCACCCTCGCTTGCGAATTACTAGTACACTGCATTATACACTTAGTACTACAGTAAGAACAATAGAATACATGCACAACACCTTCACAAATACATACAAGCTACAATACACCATAAATTTAACAAATATAAAACATGTGAGCTGAAAAATAATTGTCGGGAAAATCCGAAAATAAAAAACTTGAGGTGGAACCGAACTCTATGCGTCTGCGTGGCTGGTTAGGGGTGCATCCTCTGGCTTAGCCCCTATAAAAACAGGATTTTTATACTGATTGGCAGAAAATAGGCACAGATTTCACACAATCATTTAGCCCGTACGACTCCGCATCACCGCTTAATAGGTTCGGTTGAAACTACGGACAATCACTAAGTGTAAACACGGACGGGCACAGTTTCGATTGGATGCATGTCGTCGCAGATGCATGAAGTTTTGTTTGACGCGTTGGGACGTCGATTTCTCGGCTATTGTATGGCCGGTTCCGGGCTAGCTTTGAGAAGAATACTGTATCATACGTAATTGGCTGTCAGTAGAGGAGCTTCTGGTCTATTGTCATGCGCATGAACAATATTATTCTAATTTCTCAGCGATTATATGGCCGGTTCCGGATTAGCTGTGACAAGACAGTGTTGTATCATAAGTAGTAGGCTGTCAATAGAGCAGTTACTGCTCTGTTGTCGTGCACATGAACTTGAACTCTAATTTAATTTTGGATTTTAGGACTGTATTTTGTATCGCGATGGACAGAGTTGGCCTATACCTTTTTTGCTAAGCAAAGCTCATGACATTATCTGGGATCACTAAATTTTATGTCTTGATTTTTGGGTTCGACTTGGAAAATGTTGGATCAGGACAGGTTACTAGTTTATAATGTAAAATGGCTCCGCGTAGGCACTGAGATAGGTTACTGACAGAATCAGCCTAAGACATTTTTAAACATTAGCTGCATTATATTGCTTTGACATCACCAATATTTTACCTGAAACATTTCTCATTATAAATCGGAGCCGCGATGAAATCGCTACTGGGACTTTTGCTACATTGTATTTCGTCGAAGTCCATGTAGCATCAATCATACACAGCTGTTGTTTGGCAAATACCAAGAAGAGATTTTTAAGTTTCGGCCATTCTTTGTTCCCTGGAATTCTGTGTTGGTATCGGTATCGTCGTCGTTTGTAGGTTTGTATTTAAGTTCATAAATCCAGGTTTGTAGCTGTTATAATAGTATTCGTCGTATCTATATACCTTCTTTGGGTTTTTCGTGAGAAGACATATTTTCATTTTTAGCTAATTTTTCTCTTCCTGAAGAAAGCGACACGTTGTTTGATGAAATTCAATTTCTTGAGTTGGGCCGAGAAGACGCCCAACAACTGGTCCAACAATACAACGCCGAGGGTCAAGCGTACAAACCGCCTCCAGAACGAAAACGTCGACACGAGGACAGTCAAAGTGCAAGCGGAGAAAAATCAGGCGATAAAGCGAAATCATCGTCAACGTCAAGCGACTCGAAGGTTCAGAGACGAGAATCGTCAACGGGTAAGTGGTTTTGGGGTCTACACTTGCCGTGGTATGTGGATGCACTAGTTTAAAATATATAACCAAGGTCCATACTTACGGGCTATTAGATGCGTTGCTGGTGGTCATCGTCAACGTCAAGCGACTCGAAGGTCCAGAGACGAGAATCCTCAACGGGTAAGTGGTTTTGGGGTCTACGCTTGCCGTGGTATGTGGATACACTAGTTTAAAATATATAACCAATGTCCATACTTACGGACTATTAGACGCGTTGCTGGTGGTCATCGTCAACGTAAAGCGACTCGAAGGTCCAGAGACGAGAATCCTCAACGGGTAAGTGGTTTTGGGGTCTACACTTGCCGTGGTATGTGGATACACTAGTTTAAAATATATATTAACCAAGGTCCATACTTACGGACTATTAGACGCGTTGCTGGTGGTCATCGTCAACGTAAAGCGACTCGAAGGTCCAGAGACGAGAATCCTCAACGGGTAAGTGGTTTTGGGGTCTACACTTGCCGTGGTATGTGGATACACTAGTTTAAAATATATATTAACCAAGGTCCATACTTACGGACTATTAGACGCGTTGCTGGTGATCATCGTCAACGTCAAGCGACTCGAAGGTCTAGAGACGAGAATCCTCAACGGGTAAGTGGTTTTGAGGTCTACACTTGCCGTGGTATGTGGATACACTAGTTTAAAATATATAGCCAAGGTCCATACTTACGGACTATTAGATGCGTTGATGGTGGTTTCGTTCAGCCACCATGTTATTAGCTTTGTAAAGCCTAATCCGAAGAAGCGCATACCGTTACTCGGTGCAGCTGAAATATTAGCTCAACCAGTAAATACTAATTAAGTAGCGGCGCTAATTTAGCGAATGCAGCCTACTACCGAACCATCGTATGTATGTTTCCGACAATCTCTAGGTAGTGTCCGCTCCCTAGAAAATCTTAGAAAACCCATGGAAAATAGGGTAGCGTCCTGTAAAGCCATAGAAATTAATGAGGCCGTAGTACAAATCTTGGCAAATACTGAAAATCGATTCAAGGTTCACCCAAGTTTACGGATTTATGTGGTTAAATATTACAAGTGCACGTCAAATTTCCGTAAATTTAGTCTCAAATTCACCAGATTCTTTCTCTCATGAGAGCGGCAAAATGCGTGCACCTTACATTCTAAAAGGTTCTACTAAATTTGCGGCGTCGTGAATGGATACATAACAGAAATGGAATCGGTCCACCAATTTGTGACTTGGTGGCCCGGCCATGGGAGTCCTGAAAATCCTGTTTCCAGGCTGTGCGACATGGACGTGTACTATAGGGTAGCTCAAAGGTGCATAATGGAT
>JASANE010004357.1:0-32000 GCA_030248225.1 Trileptium ribeirensis | reverse complement strand
TCGGCCTCAGCCCTTTCGCACTCAACAGTTTTGAGGCCCTGCACCGAATAACATATCACCCAGATAACTACGTTAACCCTCAAATCCTATAGCCGTTTTGAGAAAACTTTAACAACGTAGTGGGACTGATTTGACCTTGACAATGACATGCCTCGTCATGGCCACCATGTGAGCTTATCGGCCTTTTCCGCGGCACGTTCCTTACCAAAACGTAACCGACATCTCCAATGGTGGCCAAATGGGAAGGGGGTGAAAACAGAGCGAGTTTGGGAATGCCCAAAAATATAAATAAAGTCACGATTAGGGGAAGGAAGCCACCAAGGGGATGGACCGGTCTACCAGCGGTCGGAGATACCCTTTGTCACGAAAGAAAAGTTGCGTTCCCAGTGGTAGACGTGTCATTGTCCCGGGCAGGGATATCAAGGTTGTATCATCATATAACCATTCCTAGAATAAATTGGGTTGGCCGTGTGTAATGAGTAAGTTACGTTAAGCAATTGCCTGAGTGATTTAAGTGGAGCGTTAGTTGTAACTTATGTACTATTTTAGTAAAACCCTTTGGGGCGTGAAAGGATTAGAGAAACTAGGAAAAGGTGAGTGCTCAGAGCAATAATTATAAATGTAACCTGGCTTGATTTTGTGCACCCTGCACCTTTCAGCCATAGCGAATTTGAAATAATTTATTTTGTGCAATTTAGATAGCGAACTCGAGTATTTGTGCTATTAAAGATCATACCCTGGCAATGTCCACAAGACGAGCCCTGGGTAATGAATTTTGATAAGAGCCTAAAGATTGGTTCAGTTAAATTTAAAACTAAATTTAAGTGATTTTGGTCAGCGTTGGCAAGCTCGAGTAAGAGTGCCGTCCACGCTTAAGTGTACCGTGGCAAGTTCGCATAACGAGCCGTGGTATAAAATTAAAAGAGAAATAGATTTTATAAAAGGTAAATTTTGATGGAAAGTTAAAGCGTTGTATAAGATTTAAATTCTAAAAATGGGAAGTTATTCATATATGGTTTTGAGGAATGAAGAGTTGTGTTCAAACTACAGCGAGCTCGAGTGGCGAGTCTGTAGTATTTTGATAATTTTTTGTAAGATTTTATACAGAACTTTTCTGATATCTGCTGTGCTCGTGTAGGATTTAACCTAGAGTTCTTTAGAAACTTTTGTTTGTAGTCACTGAGAAAACTTAATACTGTCACGGTGCGCCCGAGTAGGCCCGTGATCAGCTGAATTTAGATTGACATCGAGTAATGTTAACGAATGAAAAAGTTAATTTCAACATTAAAATGCTTAGTTAAAAACGTTCTTAGCAAAAGGGTGTTCGAG
The DNA here is from genome assembly GCA_030248225.1 of Trileptium ribeirensis. NCBI lineage: Eukaryota > Metazoa > Nematoda > Enoplea > Enoplida > Thoracostomopsidae > Trileptium > Trileptium ribeirensis. Next base: position 30,671 of record JASANE010004357.1, on the reverse strand, counting down.
TAACAGTCCGTAGCATTTGTTAATTGTAATGTCCGATAGATTTTGAAAGAGGAATACCTAAGTAATCTTGCATTTACTTTTAGCTTTTATTTTATAGTTTGGCAGTATTTAGAGAGGAGTGACCTGCATTAGCTCTGAAGGCATCCAAGCTCTGGCTTAACTCAGCAATGCGGCCCGAGTTAAGACAGGGTATGGAGCTAGAGAAGGCATTGGTAACCGTCAGGTCCCAAGCTTAGAGGTTGTATAATAATACACTTTGGAATGTCTTGATACCGTTTAAGTATTAACCAAAGAGTAAAATGTATTACCTGCGTTCGTTGTAATACTAGTATGGGATGCAGAAAAATTGCATCAGGGCTCTAAAACTATTGTTATATACAAGTTGCCTAAAATTAAAGATACATACTGCCATAACGATAGAACCCAATAAGGTAGTAAAACTAGAATGAGTTTTATGGTTGCCTTGCACCTTGGGCTGCCCTCTTTCTGGTCTGCCTTAAACCCTATACTAGGTCTTACTTTGCCTAGCAATCCTACCTCCACGGCAGGATCCAGAAAATACAGGAACAACCTCCTGTATTGTCACTAGGGGTTTTCACTTGTAAACATAGATACCTACACTGAGGGGAAAACAATATATGTATATACACGGGTGCGTATATAGGGTAACTGAGTACTCTTTACTAAGTGGAAGTCACTCACTCTTGACGCTATAAGCTCTTCTAACAAAAGAACCTTATGTAGCTGTGAAAACCTAGCAATGCTACCTATCCTCAACCAGGAGAACTATAGAAGTAACAATAACATGATTAGTATTACTAACTTATTTCTTAGCGATAACCGTAGAAAAACTAATAATATTAATGAATATAGGTAGTACAAAGCACAGAAAAACATTATAACACCAAACAGAAAAAAATCCAAAACTGTATACTTCGCACAAAACTACAATATTATAAATTCGTAACAGAAAACTCGTAACGACTAAAATCATAACACACACTCTCTACTGCCGCCATATTACAACAACAACTCAAGCCAACGTTTACACGACAGTAATTTAGTAGCTAGCAAAATTTATTTATTAAATAATTTTAAAATTATTTATTATTAGTGTAACTATAATTTTGAATAAATCTGATGCATTTTAGGGGTTAAAAATAGGGGTGTTATTGGGTATCCCATAAGAGTTAGGTAGTTTTCAGGGTAAGAATAAATGGTTAGAACCCCCCCGGGATAGTTTGCAAACCCTTATCATGGTATGAAGTTAGAAAAGTCAAATATTAACGTATTTAATGTTGAAAAGGAGAATGGTGAAAGTTGATGGACACCAAAGGCTAGGGAAAAAACAGAATTAGGGGACGAAGAGAGTGATTTTAGCCCAGGGAAAAAGGTGAAATGTAGTCCAATAGTAAGGTAGAAGTTGTCCCCAACTAATGAAAGCCGAATATAGCTATAAATTTGATAATAAAGTGAAAAAGTTGAACTTTGGGTAAGATAGAGTATTGTGTCAGGGTATAGAAGTAATGTATCACCAGACAGGGGCAGGTAAGGGATTCACCCGGGTGAGGATGGGTGTTACCCTACCGTGGATGAAATATAACACACACCCACCAGACGAAATTAATGATAAATCAGAGAGAAATGTGTAAACCAAAAGTAAGGGAGTGTATAAATTTGTAAATTCCGACCCGTATTTAGGAAGTAATAGTCCCAGAAATAGGAGCAAAATGGGGTGGTTACCCAAGGTGTGGCCGCGTGCCATCTCGCTCAGGCAACACCACCACCATCCCCTTTAGGAAAGTTTTAAAAATGTGATTAATCTTGGTGCTTGGTTTGAAACATTGAATATTACCAGATTTTAGTTCCAAATTAGTATTTTTGGAAATATAGGAACCATATAGCCCCAAATAAGGAAAATTATGAATCCATATGCCCAAAATAGTAGAAAATGTCCAATCAAGTGAGGTTATAAGAGTCGCCCCTCTGGGAGGGTGAATGTCTCCCCAGGGAAGGAAAATTAATTCATATTAGTTTTAAGGTTGAAGTTAAAATCAGTGTAATGTGATGTCTTGGGGAAAGGAAATACAAGGTTGGACCTGCCCCAAAAGTTGACAGGTGGGTCCCGGAATAGTAACATTACTTGTTGAGTCTGGTCAGCCATTCGGGGACGGCTCAGCAAGTAGTGTTAGTCTTGAGAAGACCGGGCGAGTGAGGGGAGCGGATTCGGACACCCAAATCTCTAGAAAACTAACCAGCCAGCTGGTCAGCCATTTGGGGGCCGAGGGATTGAGAAAAACTTCCAACTACTTAGTAGTCGATAGTTAGTTGTAAGTAGCCAGCCAGCCTTATTCGGGGGCGACTACAAATCATAATATAACCGGCACTTATTAGCGTAAATTTAAGGCTCAGGTTAAGATAATTAATTAACCCTGCTATTGCGCCAGCAATTCGGGGGTCGATTGTATGAACTCATAAGAGCTTCAGTAACGTAACAGCTAACTTTAAAAAGTAACTGGTGTTCCCTCAAATCTAACCCCTAAATAAGGATTGTACTAGTGTAAATCTAGGTCCTAGGTTCAGATACTAGATAAACGTGCGTCGTCAGCCATTCTGGGGCGGTCGTACAAACCTAATAATAGGCGTATTAGATTAGCATATAATCTAACTGGAACTAATAGGATCTAGGATCGAAACAGCGGAGTGTGCTAGTGCCAAATAGTGACAATATTTAGAGGAAGACAAAAAGTATTTGGTGCATTGAATTAAAGCGATCAGTGTGTAGAAGTACTAAAGAATAGTACGGTGTAGAAACAAGCTACGAGTGAATTTTAATTGCGCAACGAGTTAAAGCGTGTCACAGCCTACGGGTGCTGAGTGCTCAATTGTTGTGCCTTAACTATTTTAACCGGTTCTGTAATAAACATTAATTACAACGCGTTTGATATCCAAGTGTATAGAACCGAAGTGATCGAGCTGAACAAGAAACACGCCGCTGCGCGAAATATAGAGCACGACCAGTGATCATGCAAGGAAGGACGCGCGCCATATCAGACGTCCCACCGGCATACTACTGGCCACACCTCGGACCACAATCTTCAGTTGACCAATCCCATCCCTTTTTAAATACCGATAGCCGTTATAACAAAAATACCCATCCAACCCATACCATTTCGACCATTAAAATATAACATAGTGACCACGATTTCGTATAAAAGTGTTACAAACTGGTAATAAAATAAAAGTGGTCAGTATTTTTTGAAAAACCCAAAAATCAACCCCCAGTCCTAAATAACACAGAAGTCAAAATAGAAGTTATTTATATTGTAATAGGAATTGGCAAACCTCATAACCGTGACGTCTTACGTAAGTCCCATGTAAATTTAAAAATATTAAAATGCCACTTCAGAGAACACCGCCTAGCGCAACAACTCAGAAAGAACCGACATCAAAGAACGTCGAAAACTCGCAGGAAACGATAAACGTCAGTACAACAGAAGAACTGCAAGATGCAATCCAAGAACTGGACTCAAGCGTACCCGAACCAAAAAGAAAAGAGCAACAACAGCAATCGAGTACGCGTAACGAAGACGAGCATGCAATTGGTGCAAATGAAATTGGAACCGCCGCAAAGCAAACCCATTTCGGTACAGCAAACCCAATCCCAAATCAAAATGAAACCGGTCCAAATCAAATCCATTACAGTACAAACCATAATGCAATCGGTGCAAGTCAAAGTCGAACCGGCACAAATCAAACCCGATTCGGTGCAAGTCAAACACAATTCAACGTGAACCAAGAGCAACTCGATGCAAACTACGACCAATTTCTTGCAAGCAAAGAACGAATTGACGCGAATCAAATACATTACAACACAAATCGAGACCAATCCGATACGAACCTAACCCAATTTGGTGCAAACGCAAACCAATTCGGCGCAAACCAAATGCGTTTCAATACAAACCGAGACCAAATCGATACTAATTATGATCAATTCGGTGGAACCAAATGCAACACAACAAAATCCGAGACCAAATTGAAGAGCTATTCTGCTCAAGTCAAGACATAATTGGTGCAAATCAAATACGATTCAACATAAACATAGTCCAAATAGTAACAATTCACAATCAATTCAGTGCAATTCAGATGCGATATAACGCGAACCAAGACCAACCGAATGCAAACCCAACCCGATCCAATACGAATTACGATTCATTCGGTGCAAATAAAGAACGAATTGGCGCGAATCTAATACAATTCGATATAAATCAAAATCAATTCAACGCAAATCAAGATCAGTTCGGTGCAAATAATGATCAACTCGGTGGAAAGAAAGACCAACTCGATGCAATCCACACACAATTCAATGCGAACCGAGATCAACCCGAAACAAATTACGATCAAATCGGTGTAAGTAAAGAACGAACCGGTCCATATCAAAGCCGATTCAACGTACACGGTGACCAAACCGACACAAATTATGATCAACTCGGTGCAATCCAATGCAAAACCAGAACAGTTCGGTGCATACCAACATCGACTGGACAGGAACCAAATGCGACATAACACAAACCTAGGCCCAGTTGACACGAACAACGAACGATTTGGCACGAATCAAGAGCAATTCGGTGCAATTCAAAAACGATCACGCGCAAACAAGGGACGCACCAGTGCAAGTCAAACGACGAGTGCATGGAACCAAGCACAAATTCCGAGCGCTGTAACAAATTACGGTGCAAACCAAAGCACAAATGGATACAACCGAATGCAGACACCGTATGTGACGACGAATTGCGGCGCGTTTCAAACAATGGGCGTATGGAACCAAGCGCAAACCATAGCAGTCGGTGCAAGACAAAACTATGTGAACGGATACTACGGTGCAACACCTATAGTCCATCAATGCAATCAAATTCCAGTCGCAGGATGCAAGTCTATGATTTACCGCGGACTACCGTTAGCAACAGCAACGCCATGTATATGTCAATTGCACCAAACGCAACAAACAACGGCGACAACGAGTTAAATCAAAGACCTGATGGCGATGAATCAACAGTTGATTGAAGCGTTGATCAAGGTGGCGACTAAAGAAACTCCGCAAGCATCGAATACAACGCAACGAACAATTGGTCAAGATGGAGTATGGGGTCCGAAATCTGCAGCCGTACAAAGGCGATAGCAGTTTCGAGAAATTTCACAAAGAACTCGAGAAAGCGCTGGCCCAAGATGGAATTGACGATGAGCAGGAAAAGCTCCGAGTCTTGAAAGAGAAAATGCGCGGGAAAGCGGAAGAACACTTGGAAGTGCTGACATTCGAGAAACCGGAAAACCTCAATAACTACAACGAATTGTTGAAGAAATTCAAAGAAAGATTCGTCGCGTCAAAGACGTTGACGAAGAACATGAATATGCTGCAAAGCTTACGGCAAACGGGAACGGTAAAATATTTCGTAGATGGCTTACGGGTGTACGCAGCACGACACCTAACTGCGAAAGGCATACCCGAATCAATTGTTGAAGAGGTCATCAAGTCCGCACTGATCACAGGATTAAAGAACGACAGCCGAAACCGCTTGGGCGCGACGAAAGAAGAGACCTTTACGATGTTGACGGAGAAAGCTGAAGTGGTGGAGAGCCTCGATCGACAAATGACCCAGGGACTGCAAAGTATAAGCGAGCAACGACCAACATACCGAGAAATCCAATCGAATCGACCGAATCAACCGAGTGCAAACCAAACGAGACCGAATACTGGTCAACAAGCGTGGTGACCGAGATTACAAAGACAAACGCAATGGCGTCCTCATCGGTGGAACAATGAATCGATACAAATCAAAAATAACATCAACAAATCGTGCAACCGTAGACGATACCGATACCAGTGATGCCAACACAGAACGGTATGAATTACTAGCAACCAGTACAACCATATTACGACCCGATGAGAATGCAACAAGCAGCTAGGGACATATTCGGTGGCAAAAAGAGCAATGAATGTCAATATGGATCATCAATCAACAACAGCAAAATCGGCAAACTTTGACGAACCAAACACCACCAAGGTGCAACAACTGTGGAAGGCTAGGCCAAAGAGCAGAACAATGCTTTCCAAGGAACGCAGAGCAAAACGCAAGAGGAGTGAGAATGGAGAAACAGCAACAAAACCACAACCGATACAGAGAAACGGTCCACGGAACGTAAGAATGAACAATAAACTGAAAAGATCGAGTGGAGTACAACAAAGAAAGAGCAGTCAAAAAGAACCATTGAACTCCGAAAATATATATCGGCTGAAGAAAAAGAACAATTCCTAGCATTGAACCAAATAGATAGAACAGAATAACACGAACCGTGTAGCGACCCGACGGTGCTGTCAAGATACTACATCGACGTGTATCTAAAAAGAACTAAGTTCGAGGCCTAGTCAATACTGGGTCACAAATAACAATCATTAGCGAAGAACAGTACGAAAAACACTTAAGTCACTTGCCGCTCAAAGAAACGTCATTATGCCCCGTAGCATTCGAAGGAGAATTCACAGAAACAGCGATAGGCTACTTCTTCAACCGGTGCAGTTCGAAAAGAAGAAGGCGGGAAAGATACGATTCATAGTGATCCGAAATTTTTCCAACATCGAGATATATGGACACGATGTCCTAGCACAATTCGTATTGGTAATTGACTATCGGCAATTAGATAAATATCTATGAATTTGAAATTGTTACCCCATAATTGGCGAGTAAACGAAATTGGGTCATTTCGGCAAGACAAGATTAAGCGAGTTGAGTCGTGCAAAATATCGAACGGGCGATTAAAAAGCATCGAGTAGCTGCAGTGGACCAATAAGAATCCGATTCAGACACGTCGTTACAAGTACAAGCATATACCTATTGTATATTTGACATCTACCGTCTTTCGTTAAGTCATAGCACTAGCCTAAATTATGAGCTATGTATATGTTTTTGCTTAAATAAGTATATTTTATTACATTAATATAAATCCGAGAATGCGGCGCATACTTAGACAGAGACTTGTGGCGCAGGTACTTGATGCTGGCTTCGGCAAGTCGGCATAAAGCAGCTATTGCAAGACTTGCGGGACATAGTAAACGCACTTTGCATGTCTTAAATTTGGGTTGTGTAGCTGTAGTATGGAAGGGTTTATGGCATGAATTGGAACTTTAATAGGTTTCAGTGATGTGTAATTAAAATTGATGCGGAGTAAGACAAATTCAGATAAACTTTTCACAGGGACTGCGTTAAAAATATTATCTTGCCTAGACATATACATTTCATGTGACATAACTTTTCCAACTCTATATTATTTTATCATCATTATCCGCTTTTACGTAACAATGCTATTTTTCGGTAGTTTGCTTTAAATCTTTGGCTAGTTGCAAAATGTTTATGGTGATCAAGTATTTTTAGCTTTTCTATAATTTTCAATAATACAATTTCTACGATGAATATGCCGGACCAGAATTTTCTGTGGCAAGTCTTTCAGAAGTAAGTTGTGTTTGAACAATTTATACATATCGTTGGCTGCATTAAACAAATAGATTTACGACTTAGAATGAAGGTAAACATGACAGACTGCATTATATTTAAAGCTCAATAATCTTTCAGCAAGTTGTGTATCTGGCCGGTTAAAAGTGGGGGGACTCCCACTTTCCAAATCCTTATGTGCACGAGATTTCCCCACCCCCCGCTCAGCCGTAACCCTCATGTTCAACCAAATCCACAAATTTGTTGTCTCAAAATTTTATATTTTTTGTGTGCTAAATATTTTTATTAAACAGTAATTATCACTATTTCTTATGCTAAAACATCGTTGTATAGCTTGAAAATTTTAAGCTAAATTTATTCTCCCACTTAGAAATTTACACCGAGAATGAACATGGGGCCCCGGACCTTCCTCCCCCACATTCCGAAGGACTGTGGACCATCCAGTATATGGTCCCATGAAGAAAGCAAAGCATTGGTACGTACAACTGAGAGTTCTATGATTTATAATTTGCTGATGGTTAATTGAAAAGCTTTCCCTACTGGTACATTATTAACTGTTGGAATTAAAATGCTGTCTAAACGCAATGATTTGTAGCGAAGAATTCTCACTGACGAGAATGTCTGTTTCTGATTTTTTTTGGGTAACAAGGGTCGAAGCGGCTCGGGTGAAGCCAAAAGACGGACCAACAAAACACATTCCTGGCTGCTTGGCAGCAACCAGTGTATATATTTTGAGGTTCATCGGTAGAGCAATTAAGGTTCTATACAGCAGTATATAAAGCGTTTGTACTCTGTAGCTCTTGGGTCCTAGATTAGGGTCTAAAGGGGTTTCTAAAGGAGCTCAAGAGACCCAAACACGAAAGTAGCGATATCTCCTGAACCGGTCGGGCTATATTGGACTCATTTTGCAGAGCAGTGTAGCCTCATTATCACAGCAGATGATGCCACACTGCTGTCATTATTTATGCTGCAGCAATGTTGGTTTACAATGGGCTTTGATGGGCATCCAGAGTACACGAAAATGTCAGTACCTCCGTAACCGCTCGAGCTATGTGGTGTTTTTGGTCTCATTTTTTAAGATCAGTTCAACGTCTATGTAAGTGTAGATGATGTACCGCTTTTATTTTCGTTGTATGGTGGGGTAAAATGCTTTTTCGATTGCTCAACTCAACGCAAGCTGTATACTGCTCTCTAGATTAGATATTCATCACTCGGAATTCGACGTTTTTTGTTGGAAAGCAAAATTGATGACGACGTGTACTTTAGTTGAATGCGAACAGCTCTGACCTTATCTTCCAGTTCAAAATAAAAAACCGGTTTTTAAGGGTTCTTTACCAATTCTGGCTGTACGGGTTCCAGTGTTTCGCAGCCCACATCTCACGACACAAGGTTCGCATAGAAAAGCTACCAATATCAGCTCATCGATATCTACAACTTTGCTGGTCATGATTTTTGCGGGACCTTACCCTGGGCCGCTGAGTGCCCGAATAGTGTTCGTCGACCCTTTGCCTGAAATGAGGTTTTTCAAATTTTGTTGTGTTAATGCTTGTTTTTACCTGACAAAGGGTGCCCATTTGGTTATCAAGCATGCTGTATACGATAGTTTTGCTATCTAGTGTCCAACTTCATTATATCGTTCCTTTTTATGGGGTTTCAAGCGTTTTACGGTCGACAATCTCGGTTTTCGAAATATGCGTTTCCATTTGTCTGATTATTGATTGCGTGCATGGTATCAAGAATGGTTTATGTATAGGATAGGTATGTATATATTTCTGAATGCTGAATACAATGATTTGCGACCACGGTTTCCGTAATATAGTCTGTCTAAAGTTGTTTGGTTACAGTTTGCGTGCAGGTCATCAAGAATTGTCAGAACGTAGTGAAACGTAGTGGAGATTACGGTGTTGCAGGGGTGAAATCTTTTAAATTCCGTCTGTGTGTGCGTCTGTTTGTGTAATCGGCCGTAACTCGAGAACGCCTGAACCGATTTTCATGATCTTGGGCTCATTCAAACTGGCATAGCCGATTTACCGTGTACCGCATTTTTTGATTTGGGGTCTGGTTCCGGGTCAGTGGTCAAAATGTTCGTTTTTTGGCCCCATTTTAGTACCCTTCACGGAAGCAAGGTTATTTTGATCTTTACTATCAAATTTTTTTCTCTGGATGGTTTTATTTCATAGTAAAATGATAAATGCCGATGCCTCTTTTTTGTTTTTCGATTAAGGCTTCGGTTTTGGATTTATGGGGTTTGAGGTACGGAGGCATAGCGCCCCAATGGTTCCTCGACCCAAAATTTGAAAATTTGTTATGACGTTTTGGGCGGCTGATAAGTTTGGCTGGGGGTTCTCGGGCATGAGAAACACATTGCCGGTGACGGTTTTGCTCTGCGACCCATGGTTCCATGGATATGGGGGTATCCCATAGGTCAAAATGAGGGTTTTTAGTACCCTTCACGGAAGCAAGGTTATTTTTTTCTAAACTACGTATCGAATTTCTTTCTCTGATTGGTTTTATGTCATAGTAAAGTGATAAATGCCGATGCCTCTTTGTTTTTCAATTAACGCTCCGGTTTTGGAGTTATGGGGTTTGAGGTATGGCACCCTCATGGTTCCTCGTCCAAAATTAGAAAATTTGTTCTGATATCCTGGGAGGCTGAAAAGTTTCACCAGGAGGTTTTCTGGCATGGAAAACGCATTGCTCGTATTGGTTTTATTCTGTGACCCATGGTTCCATGGGTATATACAAGGGTATCGCGCCCCTTTGGTTCGGGGTCTGAGGTCAAAATGAGGGGTTTTACGCCATTTTAGTACCGTTCACGGAAGTAAGGTTATTTTTATCCTAACTTTCAAATTTTTTCTTTGGTTGGTTTTATTTCATAGTCAAATGATAAATGCCGATGCCTCTTTTTTGTTTTTCGATTAAGGCTCCCGGTTTTGGAGTTATGGGGTTTGAGGTATGGCAACCTCATGGTTCATCGTCCAAAATTAGAAAATTTGTTCTGACGTCCTGGGCGGCTGAAAAGTTTCACTTGGGAGTTTTCGGGCATTGGAAACTCATTGCCGGTGCTAGTTTTGCTCTGCGAACTGTGGTTCCATATGTACGGTGGTATGACGCCCCATGGTTCGGGGTCAGAGGTCAAAATGAGGGTTTTTAGTATATACCCTTTACGGAAGGAAGGTTATTTTTATCTTAACATTAGAATTTCTTTCTCCGGTTGGTTTCATTTAATAGTAAAATGATAAATTCCGATGCCTCTGTTTTTGTGTTTCGATTAATTTTCTGGTTTTGGAGTTATGGGGTTTGAGGTACCCTCGTGGTTCCTCGACTAAAAATTTAAAATTTTTTTCTGACGTCTTGGGTGGCTGATAACTTGGGGGTTTTGGGGCATGGAAACTCATTGGCGGTGTTAGTTTTGTTGTAACTTGTGCTGGTATTGTGTGATGTCCACATATAGCATATCGAGAGCTGATTTGATGTGCACGCAAAAGGCGTAGGTGCACCTACGCTTCACTACGTTCTGCAATCTCGATAGAGTTATTAGTTTATACAGGGTTTTCGGTAGGCTGAATACAATGGTTTGGTTATCTAGAGACCAGTACAAATACTTGATGTGTTGTCAATTGTTGTCGATGGGTTCAGAGCCGACGAGGTTTAAGGATTTTCAATGGGTTCAGGGTTCAAGATGTTTTATGAGCACAGCCTGTTAGAGGTGATTAAACAAAATGCTACTCTCCGTTTCATCGCGAGATACTAGTATATTGTCTCATGAAAAATGTAAATCACTGATAGTTATTGATAACTCGAATATGATTCATAATTAACTGATTGTTAATTGAAAGCTTTTCCTTCTAGTACATTATTAACTGTTGGTGCAAAATGGTGTCTAAACGCAATAATTCCTTATAATGTATTTGTGTTCAGATTTTTGTTTGCTATAATATTTATACTATTGCACAATATCATTTCGCCTATATATTTTAGAGTGGATACGGATAGAAGTGGTCAGATCAGCGCAAATGAATTACAAAGGGCTTTGTCAAACGGTAGTCAAAATTTTACTATCATTGAGTTTTAAATCGTTAACTGTCAAAGTCGGTAAAGTTAATTTCGTTGCTGTTAAACTACGTTAAATTCGAGGTTTTGCACTAAATTAAATTTTTAAAAAGTCTTGAAATGTGAAAATATAAAGGGCATTGTTGAACGGTAATGTTAAAGGTTACTATCGCGGTAATTCACTATTGGGTTAAATTAAGCTTAGAAACAGTATTGTCTTTAGGTATTAACTATTATCATAGCGTAGTGTAACGTAGTGGAGATTGTGTGTTGCAGGGGTGAAAGTTTTTGAAATCCGTCTGTGGGCGTGATCGGCTATAACTCGGGAACGACATAACCGATTTTCATGATCTTGGACTCATTCTAACCGCATCCCCGAGCGTTTTTTGATTTGGGTTCTGGTTTAGGGGTCAAAATGTGGGTTTTTGCCCCATTTTAGTATATGCTGTTCACGGAAGCAAGGGTATTTTTATGTTAACTTTCGAATTTTTTTCTGGTTGGTTTTATTTCATAGCAAAATTATAAATGCCGATGCCTCTTTTTTGTTTTTAAATTAAGGCTCCAGTTCAAGAGTTATTTGGTTTGAGGTGTGGCACCACCGTGGTTCCTTCGACTCAAAATTCGAAGGTTTGCTCTGATGTCCTGGGCGGCTGAAAAGTTCTACTTGTTGGTTTTCGGGCATGGCAAACTCATTGATGGTGTTGATTTTGCTCTGCGACCCATGGTTCTATGGGTACGGGGATATATCGCCGCCAATGTTCATCGAGCCAAAATTCCTAATTTTACTGTTACGTCCTGGGAGGCTGATAGCTTGCACTTGGGGGTTTTGTGGCATGGGAAACTCATTGCCGGTTTTAGTTTTGTGCTAACGTGTGCGGTACTGTGTGATATCCACATATAGCGTATCGACGTATGCTATCGACAGCTGATTGGCTGTGCACACAAAAGGCGTATATCTACCTATTCTTCACGACGCTCTGCAATCTCGATAGAGTTACTAGTTTAACGGCTAACTGATCCAACCGGTACCTATACTATAAATGACGAGGTTTCGAACTACGTTAAATTTATAAAAAATCTTAAAATCTGGAAATGCAAAGAGTCTTGTTAAACGGCAATGTCAAGACTTAACGAACGGGTGTAAATCACTATTTCGGTAAATAATCTTAGAAACTTTCTTGTCATTAGCTACTAACAACTATCATTTATTTGCTAACTGCCACAGTCGGTAACGTTGATTTATCGTGGTTACAATGCGCTATATGACGAAGTTCTGAAGTACTTTAAAGTTTTAAAAATTCTCGAAATCTATCTACGTGTAGTAAATTATTACGTACTTAATGGTACTTCCAAATTGAAACTATGGAAATTTGATAGCTGTCGAGTCCGTAAAAGCTGTACGAAAATGATTTTATTTTGTTCAAATTTTGAAGGAGAATATACTTTATGAGCGACATCCATGGTGCTACAGTTTTAATTGAAGTATGGACATCAGAGCTTCAGTAAAAGCCTCGAAATTGTGAACATTGTATTTGCAAAAGGCGTCTATCTTGTCAGACGTGGACTACTTAATGCCGGTAACGTACAAAATAAAATTTGTTTGCGCAAAGACTGGAATGGAATATTTTAGCATCTAATCATTGAGTATTCTGCTCGATAGTGTCATATTAGCAGCACCTTTATCAGTTCTAATGCATGTTAATACAATTTTTATATGCACCGATAGTTATTATACTAAGGATAAGCACAGGTAAGCCGCAACGTTTAAAGGTTCCTCGAGTTCTTCCATATACTAAACGAAAAACTTATTCTTTGAGCCGGTACAGAATCATTATTGTTCTTAATCAAATTATTACTAAATAATACTGTGATATTAATATTTTTAATCAGAAACGGCAAAGATATTTTCAATTGTTTATCAGAACGTAGTGAAACGTAGTGGTGATTGTCTGTTGCAGGGGTGAAATCTTAAATTCCGTCTGTGTGTGTGATCGGCCATAACTCGGGAACGACATAACCGATTTTCATGATCTTGGGCTCATTCGAACCGGCATAGTCGATTGTCAGTGTACATCCCTTAACGTTTTTGATTTGGGTTCTGGTACAGAGGTTAAAATGTGGGTTTTTTGCCCCATTTTAGTACCCTTCACGGCATCAAGGTTATTTTTATGTTAACTTTCGAATCTTTTTTTCTGGTTGGTTTTATTCCATAGTAAAATGATAAATGCCGATGCCTTTTTTGTTTTTCAATTAAGGCTCCAGTTCAAAAGTTATTGGGTTTGAGGTATGGGGCCCCATTGGTTCCTGGACCCAAAATTTGAAAATTTGTTCTGACGACCTTGGCGACGGAAAAGTTTCACTTGAAGGGTTTTCGGGCATGGGAAACTCAGTTCCGGTGTTTCTATTGATGTACGCCGTATGATTTCATGGGTACGGTGGTATGGCGCCCTCAAGGTCCGCGGTTAGATGTCAAAATGACGAGTTTTACCCCATTTTAGTAACCTTCCCACAAACAAAGTTATTTTTATCTTAACTTTCGAATGTTTTTCACTTTGGTTTTATTTCATAGTAAAATGATAAATGCCGATGCGTTTTTTTTTGTTTTTCGATTAAGGCTCCGATTCTATAGCTATGGAGTTTAAGATATGGCACCACCGTGGTTCCTTGGACCGAAAACTTGCTCTGATGTCCTGGGCGGCTGAAAAGTTCTACTTGTTGGTTTTAGGGCATGGCAAACTCATTACTGGTGTTGATTTTTCTCTGTGACCCATGAGCACGGGGTATGACGCGCCATGGTTCGAGGTCAGAGGTCAAAATGAGGGTTTTTACCCCATTTAAATAACTTTCACGGAAGCAAGGTTATTCTTACATGAACTTTGGAATTTTTTTCTTGATTGGCTATATTTCATTGTAAAATGATAAATGCCGATGCCTCTTTTTTGTTCTTCGATTAAGGCTCCGATTCTAGAGCTATGGAGTTTGAGGTATGGCACCACCATGGTTCCTTTGACCCAAAATTCGAAAATTTGCTCTGATGTCCTGGGCGGCTGAAAAGTTCTACTTGTTAATTTTCGGGCATGGCAAACTCATTTCTGGTGTTGATTTTGCTCTGGGACCCATGGTTGTTTAGGTACGAGGATATATCGCCGCTACAGTTCATCGAGCCGAAATTCCTAACTTTACATCCTGGGAGGCTGATAGCTTGCACTTGGGGGTATTGTGACATGGGAAACTTATTGCCGGTGTTAGTTTTGTTTTAACTTGTTGCGTATTGTGTGATATAGCATAGCGATGTATGCTAACGAGAGGTGATTGTCTGTGAACGCGAAAGGCGTCTATGTACATATGCTTCACTACGTTCTGCAATCTAGGTAGAGTTACTAGTTGTGCGGTATAAATTATTTCAGTGCTGGTTGACTTATCACATACTTCATTGTAATATAGTTGTAAATTAGTAACTGCTGTCGTAATTAATGGCATTTACTTTATTATTGTATTTTTACTCATATTATTAATTGGTTGTAGGTACCTGGTCACCGTTCAACCCCGAAACAGTTAGGTTAATGATTGGTAAGTATATAAGCCGCTACAGTGAAAAATAAATTTGTTGCAGTATCAGTTACGTTTTTAAGTATACTTTTATTCTTGCAGTTTTGTAGACTCTCGGATAGAAGCCACGAATATCTGGCCCTGAGAAGACACTATATATAGTTCTGTAGCTCTCAAAAAGGTTTTGAAATAGATTTTTGGATAGTAAGTAGGTTTACATGGGTGATTTTTCTTTTCAATCGATACGTCTAGTGAAATCGAGTCTAATTACGACAGCATCTGGTCGGTGGTTTCTCAAATACGGGAAAACCGTCGATTTCAGGAAATAGTCATTAGATTTCTTTTTTCATCAACCACTAACGATATTGTCTGATGGTGTCAAATTTTGCCCATCTTCAGCAAAAAAGTCGGGACTTAGAAATTTATTGGAGGTCCTCATTTTTTTAAACTTTTTTTGCTTGAACTAAAATCTTGCCTACCAAAACAAAATATTTTGCTTGCTGTATGGATATAGTGGGTCAAATTAAAAAAAGACTTTTTATTCCAACATTAAAAATGGCGAACTATTCTCGTATTTAATACGATGTGGCGCATTTTTCGACAATTTGGACTGATTTTGGTCATTTTTCACGATTAACGGTCTTGAGTAAATATATCTTGCGAACCAGGAAAAAATTCATAAATCCGATATGAGAAGTTTTTCATGTTTGTCCGAAGACTATGTTAAAACAGTTTGCACGAGATATATTTAAAATTGAGGGAGTAGATATATTTTGAAAATGGTATCTTGTGAAATTTGGACAATTCCCCAAACAGGCCAACATTCCTAGCTAGGTGGCTGTGATTTCGACCGTATTTAAATATTCAGATTTTTGGCCCAAACATGGCAGTTGGAGGTCTTTGAACTACATTTTAACCAAACACCGTATGGTGTCCTGTACGGGTTCCGATGGCTCTCTGGCACGCCTCTCGGACCCCTCAGGATACAAGTTCGTCTAATGGCCACTTTGTGGTCGAATACCTTTAAATTGGGATAATTCGTTTCTGCGGGCCCAAGAATTTGATTTCTCGTATCTGGCTCGCCCAAAGTGCGTTTTAGGTACGCTAAAAAGCAAACTTAATCAAATTGGGCACACTAGTTACTTTGTGAGCACTATTGCCAGTACCTAGGTACTTGCCTATACGTCTAAAATAGGACTTATCGTGTTTCTGTGGGCCCAAAAATTTGCTTTTCGTAATGGCTCACCCAATGTGCGATTTATATTCGTTAAAAAGCAAACTTTATCAAACTGGCCGTTCTAGTGACTTTGTGAACACTATTGCTACTATCTAGCTACCGTCGTATACTTCTAGACTTGTGATAATCGTGTTTCTGGGGGCCCAAAAATTAGATTTTTCGTATTCGGCTCACCCAAAGCAAACATGATCAAATTGGGCACCCTAGTCACTTGGTGAGCACTATTGCCAGTACATAGCTACCGTCGTATACCCCTAAACTGAAAATAATCGTGTTTCTGTGGGCCAAAAACTTGCTTTTCGTATTGGCTCATGCAATCTGCGATTTATGTTCGTTAAAAAGCAAACTTTATCGAACTGGCCGCTCTAGTGACTTTGTGAACACTATTGCTACTACCTAGCTACCGTAGTGTACATCTAAACTTTGAATAATCGTGTTTCTGGGGGACCACAAATTGGTTTTTCGTACCTGGCTCGTCCTAACCAGGCATGATCAAATTGTGCACGCTAGTCATTTTGTGAGCACTATTGCCAGTACCTAGCTAACTTAGTGTACACCTAAACTTGGAATAATCGTTTTTCTGGGGGACCACAAATTGGTTTTTTCGTATCTGGCTCGTCCGAACCAAACATGATCAAATTGGGCACTCTAGTCACTTGGTGAGCACTGTTGCCAGTACATAGCGTATACCCCTAAACTTAAAATAATCGTGTTTCTGTGGGCCCAAACATTTGCTTTTTCGTAAGGGCTCACCCAATATGCGATTTATGTCCGTTAAAAAGCAAACTTGATTAAACTGGTCTCTCTAGCGAGTTTGTGAGCATTATTGCAAGTATCTAGCTACCGTAGTATATCCCTATGGGATAATCGTGTTTCTGGGGGCCCAAAAATTTGATTTTTCATATCTGGCTCACCCAAAGCAAACATGATCAAATTGGGCATCCTAGTCATTTTGAGAGCACTATTGCCAGTACCTAGCTACCGTCGTGTACACCTAAACTTGGAATAATCGTGTTTCTGCGGGACCACAAATTGGTTTTTTATCTGGCTCGTCCGAAACAAACATGATCAAATTAGGCATTCTAGTCACTTGGTGAGCACTATTGCCAGTACATAGCTACCGTCGTATACCACTAAACTTAAAATAATCATGTTTCTGTGGGCCCAAAAATTTGCTTTTTCGTAAGGGGTCACCCAATGTGCGATTTATGTCTGTCAAAAAACAAACTTGATTAAACTAGCCTCTCTAGTGACTTTGTTAGCACTATTGCCAGTACCTAGCTATAGTCGTATACACCCATACTTGGGATAATCCTGTTTCTGTGGGCTCAAAAATTTGATTTTTTCGTAATGGCTCTCCCAATGTGCGATTTATGTCCGTTAAAAAGCAAACTTGATCGAACTGGCCACTCTAGTGACTTTGTGAGCACTATTGCGAGTACCTAGCTACCGTCGTATACCCCTATACTTCAAATAATCGTGTTTCTGTGGGCTCAAAAATTTGATTTTTCGTAATGGCTCACTCAGTGTGCGATTTATGTCCGTTAAAAAGCAAACTTGCTCGAACTGGCGAACTGGCCACTCTAGTGACTTTGTGAGCACTATTGCCAGTACCTAGCTACCGTCGTATACCCCTAGACTTAGGATAATCGTGTTTCTGGGGACCCAAAAATTTGATTTTTCATAATGTCTCACCCAGTGGGCTATTTATGTCCGTTAAAAAGCAAATTTAATCGAACTGGCCACTCTAGTGACTTTGTGAGCACTATTGCCAGTACCTAGCTACCGTCGTATACCCATATACTTTTAATAATCGTGTTTCCATGGGCTCAAAAATTTGATTTTTTCGTAATTGCTCATACAATGTGCGATTTATGTCCGTTAAAAAGCAAATTTGATCGAACTGGCCACTCTAGTGACTTTGTGAGCACTATTGCCAGTACCTAGCTACCGTCGTATACCTCTATACTTTTAATAATCGTGTTTCTATGGGCCCAAAATTTTGATTTTTCGTAATGGCTCATCCAATGTGCGATTTATGTTCGTTAGAAAGCAAACTTGATCGAACTGGCCGCTCTAGTGACTTTGTGAGCACTATTGCCAGTACCTAGCTACCGTCGTATAAAATTAGACTTGAGATAATCGTGTTTCTGTGGGCTCAAAAATTTGATTTTTCGTATGTGGCTCACCCAAACCAAACATGATCAAATTGGGCACAATGGTCATTTTGTGAGCACTATTGCCAGTACCTAGCTACCGTCGTATACATCCATCCTTGGAATAATCGTGTTTCTGTGCGCTCAAAAATTTGATTTTTTGTAATGGCTCACTCAATGTGCGATTTATGTCCGTTAAAAAGCAAACTTGATCGAACTGGCCACTGTAGTGACTTTGTGAGCACTATTGCCAGTACCTAGCTTCCGTCGTATCCCCCTAGACTTGGGATGATCGTGTTTCTGGGGACCCAAAAATTTGATTTTTCGTAATGGCTCACTCAATGTGCGATTTATGTCCGTTAAAAAGCAAACTTGATCGAACTGGCCACTAATGACTTTGTGAGCACTATTGCCAGTACCTATCTAGCGTCGTATACACCCATACTTGGAATAATCGTGTTTCTGTGGGCTCAAAAATTTGATTTTTGTAATGGCGCACCCAATGTGCGATTTATGTGCGTTAAAAAGCAAAATTGATCAAACTGGCCGCTCTAGTGAGTTTGTGAGTACTAATTTCAGTACCTAGCTAGCAGCTACCTTCCTATACCTCTAAAATTGGGCTGATCGTGTTTCTGCGGGCCCAAAAATTTGATTTTCGTAATGGCTGACCCAATATGCGATTTATGTCCGCTAAAAACAAACCTGATCAAAATTTCCAGTACCTCGCTACCGTCGTATACCCCTATACTTGGGGTAATCGTGCTTCTAGGGCCCAAAAATTGATTTTTGGTATCTGGTTCATCCAAAGCAAACATGGTCAAATTGGGCAATCTAGTCACTTTATTAGCACTATTTCCAGTGCCTAGCTGCACTGTTATTGTGCTTACCCACGCTCTAGCATTGTGTGAAAATGGGTTCCTAAATGTGCCTGTGAGATTGTACGTAAGTTTTTAATATATTACATATTATGGAGCTCTCAGAATGCACCATCTTGGCATTGAGATAACTAGTGGTTTAAAAGTTGGTTTTAACCTCAGTAGGGTGCGTTAGCGTCATTACTGAGATCGTTTATTAACTATTTTAATGCTTTTCCTTAAAAATGCCCAATTTCCAATTTAGATTTTGCAGCCTCTTGGTTGCACTGGCAGGTGATTCGATTTTCCAGCACCTTGTCAAAATCCAGCGACTCTGATCCCGGTTATCCGGCTAATACTTCCTGGTGAAATTTTTGTCCAATGGACAAGTCAGGTAAAGTCAGTTATGTAATCTGTGTTTACTTATGTGACTCTGTTAAATGTTTTAGGTATGTTTGATCGTGACGGCGATGGTACTGTATCGTTCCAGGAATTTGCAGCGTTATGGAAATATGTAACAGATTGGTCAAACACATTCCGAAATTACGATCGCGATAACTCAGGAAACATTGACAAAGGCGAATTGCGAACTGCGTTGACTAGCTTTGGTAGCTATGATTGACGTTGTAAAAGCAGATTTATCGTTTCGATACATTTTGAATTATTATACTCTATATTTTTACGTAAATAAATTGAGTTCTATGTACTATAGATTCTAGTTCATTGTCACTAATGGAAAAGTGTACTATATCTGGTAGTTGTCAAAATATATTAATAACGCAGAATCTAAGCGAATAATACATTGATGAAAACATTTGATTTAAGCTTAAAGTAAACATTAACTGACTTTTTCTGTTAAAATACCACAGAGAATGAGATCATATTGGGTCATATTTAATCATCGAATTAACAAACGTATTATACTGGACATAGCAATGATTCACCATAATGGACTAATCGCACACGTATTTTCAACCATTAGCTACCATTTTAATTTATGAAACAGTGTCGAATGAACGAACAGATATTTTTCGAGCAGAAGCTAATAGTTAAGGATTGTGCATTGCTTTACCGAACATACCGGGCTAAAGTTTAAGGATTTTAGTCGTAACTAATTACACACATAATAATGCCATAAGTTGCAAATCTAGTGTAAGGTTTGCGTTATATAGCACTACGTAAAATACTGAGAAAAAGTTGCTTTCTTGTAGCGGTGGATTAATTGTGTTGAATCGAAGAAACATTCAATTGTTGGTATTGTTTACTGTGAATCTAGTACATTCAAACTAAATACGCTGTTGCGTTTTCAGGCTACAGATTGTCTGACCGATTTTACGATCTTTTAATACGAAAGTTTGATCGAACTGCTCATGGTAATGTCAATTTCGATGACTTTATTCAACTTTGTGTGGTGCTACAGGTTAGAGTTTTCGATACCTGGTTTTTTAGTCAAATTATCAGAAATATTACAATTTCGATGTCTTGTATCAAAATACTGTTTATTTTTTGTTCACGATTTTCGTCTTGTTAGTATTATCGCAATCAGGATTTGTGATGACCGTCGTACGGACCATATGAATAATTAAGTGTCGTTGTTTCTTAATTTACCGTATAGTTTTTAGCCATCACCACATGAATGTGATTTAAAAGGTTGTTAAATACTACAAAATGTTATTTTAAAGGTTCGAACGGCGCAAATTAAGCGCATTTAAAAATTGCAAACATTGATTTTTGTAACTTAAATGGTGAAATTGGTTTAGGTTGCTGCTCATAATGTTTAAGGCAACGGAATACACTGAAAACCCACGGTATTTATTTGCTGTTCATGCAATACGGCTATAATGTAAACAACAACTAGTGAGATTCTAATTTTCTTAAAAATTATGATTTGTAAATTTAAAACCTTACGTATTTTTTGGAGTTGGAGCATCTGTAAACTGTTCAATATTCGAGAAGTCGAAGATTATCTAAAAATTCTATCAAAGTGCGTTAAATGTAAGATGAAATAAAGTGTTAGTTATCCCTAAAGTAATACGTATACCGAGTCCTACAGTGATGCATCTTTATCATGACAAAGGTAACGTAACCGCTGGTAACGCATGTATTTATATTGGGGGTCTTTTTTACTCCTCTCGAACTTGAATTCTTACATATGGTAACATAGCTCATTTGATGCTATGCATTTGTAGCAGACGTGACGCTGCTTCACTACGCACTTCCAGGTGTCAATAGGGCGCATCATTGGGATTGATAGGGCGCATCATTGGGATTGATCGAGTGCTATTTTTGCTCATTTCAATTTACAGCCACCACTAGGTTTCCACAATCAGTAGATGTTTAACGTCGTATCGTTGCATTTGCACTATCAAATTCAGCAAGTGGCTCCCTCGAATCCTCGTGGACGTCGTTGGACCTTTGGAGCTCTCGCACTAATAAATAGCACATGCACATTCAATGGTCGTCGAAGCTATGACTTGCGATGTCTTTGACGACAAGTCAGAACGCATGTTCATTTCAAACCTCTCTTTATAAATATCGATATATATATATTCAATTAACATATAGGAACACAATAGATTTTAAACGATTATCAGAACGTAGTGGAAATTGTGTGTTGCAGGCGGTGAAATCTTTTAAGTTCCGTCTCTCTCTCTCTGCGTGAGTATGTGTGATCGGCCATAACTCGGGAACGCCCTAACCGATTTTCATAATTATGGGCCCATCGAACCGGCATAGTCAATTTACCGTCCGACCGTTTTTGATTTGGGGTCTGGTTCAGGGGTCAAAATGTGGCTTTTTGGCTCCATTTTACCCCATTTTAGAACCCTTCACGGAAGCAAGGTCATTTTTATCTAAACCTTCGAATTTTTTCTCTTGGTTTATTTTAGGGAACGACCGAATATTCGATATTCGGCCGAATATTAGGGTATTCGGCCGAATGGTTGGCAATATTCGGCCGAATACCGAATACTTGACTGGTCGCTGTTAGTTGAAAAATAGAGTCAAAATCTGCCCACCAGATATCCTAATTTTACGGCCGGAGTTCTGATAATGATGCTGCAAACCGCTAAATACGTCCAACGTGTTGCAACTTTGGTAAGACAAGATGCGTTTGAGACTCATCAATTCAGTTCGCAGCCGGATCGAATGTTCTGATCACCACAGTTATGTTCTTCATCAGCCGTGCACTATCTCGCTGTCATAATAGTTGCGAAATTAATACTTTGGGGTCTAAATGCAGCAGGATTTGATCGTTTTCTTTGACACATCGTGAATGTGAAGTGAGACATCATGCTATGCCATTCTACATACCTACATAAGCCTAACCCTAAGTCTACCGCCCCCGAACACCACGCACTGAGCCGTTCTTTTTTAACGATATGACTTCACGCACCAATTATCGCCGTTGTCCAGATGATGAAGTTATAAAAAAATCAATAAAAAACAAAATTGTAACTTCAACCTAACAAACGAGAGCACAAAGCAAAAAATTCATCGAACAAAAACTATCGCTGATTCAGAAACACAACACAAAACGACCTGTTGCATGGTGCACGTACATATAGTGGTGGATTTATAGATTTCTCATCATACATAGGTGTTGCGAACAACTATTCGGTATTCGGCCGAATAGTAGGGGCCGAATATTCGGTATTCGGTGAAATTAGGTATTCGGTCGTTCCCTAGTTTATTTCATAGTAAAATAATAAATGCTGATGCCTCTTTTTTGTTTTCTGATTAAGGCTCCGGTCCTGGATTTATGTGGTTTGAGGTAGGGGGGTATGGCGCCACAATGGTTCCTCGACCCAACATTTGAAAATTTGTTCTAACGTCTTGGGCGGTTGATAAGTTTCACCTGGGGGGTTTCGGGCATGGGAAACTCATTGCCAATGGTGGTTTTGCCTTGTGATCCATGGGTACGGGGGTATAACTCGCATGGTTCAGGTCAGAGGTCAAAAAGAGGGCTTTTCACCCCATTTTAGTAATCTTCACGGAAGCAAGCTTATTTTTATTATAACTTTCGAATTTTTGTCTCTGGCCGGTTTTATTTCATAGTAAAATGATAAGTGCCGATGCCTCTTTTTTGTTTTACGATTAAGGCTCTGATTCTAGAGTATGGGTTTGTGCATGGTACCCCAATGGTTCCCGGACCCAAAATTCGAAAATTTGTTCTGACATCCTGGGCGGCTGAAAAGTTTCACTTGGGGGTTTTCGGGCATGGTAAACTCATTGCCGATATTGGCTTTGCACTGTGACCCATGGTTCTATGGGTACGGCGGTATGGCGCCCCAACGTTCTGGGTCAGAGTTTAAAATGAGGGTTTTTCACCGCAGCTTAGTATCCTTCACGCAAGTAAGCTTATTTTATCTTAACTTTCGCATGTATTTCCCTGCTTGGTTTTATTTCTTAGTAAAATAATGAATGCCGGTGCGTCTTTTGTTTTTCGATAACGGCACCGGTTCATGGGGTTTGCGGTATGGCACCCCGTGGTTCTTCGACTCAAAATTCGGAAACTTGTTATCACGTCCTGCGCGGCTGAAAAGTTTTACTTGGGGGTTTTCGGGCATGGCAAACTCGTTGCTAATGTTGCTTTTGCTCTGCGATCCATGGTTCTATGGGTACCGGGGTATGGCTCCGCCATGGTTCATCGACCTAAAATTCTTAACTTTGCTGTTACTTCCTGGGAGGCTGATAGCTTGCACTTGGTGGTTTTGGGGCATGGGAAACTTATTGCCGCTGTTAGGTTAGTTGTAACTTGTGCGGTATTGTCTGATATCCACATATAGCATATCAACGTATGCTATTGAGAGCTGATTGACTTTGCACGCACAAGGCGTAGATGTACCTATGCTTTACTACGTTCTGCAATCTCGATAGAGTTACTAGTTTATTGACAAGCATATCGGATACACGTTCGGTTATGTCACACATTTGACAATATTAGCGTGCATCAAAAATGGAAATTGTATCAAAAGTGCAAAGTTCACATAGGTAATTGCGTTAGGTCAAACTGTGAATCATAACCTTCCTAATCGAACGTACGCAGTCGTAAGCTAGCTCGAATTTTGTTTTGATGAACATTTTGAGTAACGGCTGCGCTTGCCTTACTAAAAGACGATCGGTGAAGAAAAATAACGATGCATCTAACTGGCGCCAGGAGCTAAATGGTCGCTCAGTAGTGCCAATCGGCCGGTTTGTGTAAGCTGAGGGCTGCTAGTAAATAACAACGCACAGGAGGGACAACAGACTAAACAATGTACTAGATTCAGGGTTCAGGTACGCTACGACAAAACCTGACGAACCATGCTTCACCGGCAGTCCCAATTTCTACTGACTGCGATTTCGAAATTGGTCGTTTCCGATTGCGCTTGCTTTTCACATTTTCGATTTCGGCCAGGATTGCTCTTCATATGCGCAGAGAATGGCCGCAGTGTTTCACTGAGTGTATTGCTGGTATATTATTATCTTTCCGGTTCTCTGAAAAAAGCTGACGAAGTTCATTTTGCAACTTTAAAATTAATAGTGTGTGCGTATGCTAGAGAAACTCAGTCCTTTTCCCCTTGCCTAGTTAACTATAGCGTCTGATAATTGCCGTTAAGTCACAAAACCCAAAAATAAAAACTGGTTTGACCTGTTAACAACTAATAAGTAAACTCTATATTATAAGTACCCTTATTACGAATACTTTTTAGCTTGGTCACGTGCCCCTTTATATTTCAAACAATCCCCATTGATTATGCTTACATATCAGTAATCATTGGAAAACATGCCAGTAAACAGTAAAACTTGTTGACAAATTATATTCATTATAAACCATAGAGCAACATAAGGCAGCAAATAGGCAATACACTACTTCCTCATTTATAGATTAGGGTATTTTATTATGCCAAGTATACTTGCTTGCATAACAATAATTGTATGGATCTATTAACCACAGTATTGTTCAGAAATAACTGTCAAGGTTCGATCATAGAACCTAATTTTCAAATCGGCGAACAACTCTCGGACGCTTCTCGAATATTAAACTTAGAAAACTTCCTCATTAAATTAAAAACGAAATTTATTAAATGTAAATTTTAAATTTTTAGGATGAACATAGAGCGAACATCGAACGCACAGAGCTAAGATTTGGCTCCCAGGTTCAGCGCAAAGAGCTAACTGAGAATTTAATTTTATTCAGATCCGTTAGTGGTGCTTTGAAGCACAGACCAATAATGTGGCTGTACATACCCAGTTGTTAATACTGGTAGTTTATGTAGTAAATATTGATTTCAGACGCTAACAGCTGCTTTTGCACAGAAGGATACTGATCGAGACGGAGTAATTCAAGTAGCATACGAAGAATTTTTAACGATGGTGTTTTCACTTCGAATTTAAATAATGAACAAGTGCTCACTCATTTGTCAACAAAACAATTTTGGGTGTTATGCAACATAATCAGTCTCGTTGTGTTCTGTACTTATTTGCAAGACATTGTTTTATAATTTCATACTGTCGGATACAACTTTTGGCTGATCGAAGATGCGGCTTGATGGACCACCAAGAGTCAGTAATGACGATTTCCTAATCTTGATAGTGGAGATGGTGATTTGTTTCTGTGAATCTGTTTTAAAATTTGAAAATTTTATACTCCATCATGAGCTCATAATCTAAGAAATCGTTAATTTAATAAATTTATATCTTAAATTTGCCTGAGAAATTCAGAATAATTAATCCTTGTAAAATAGCTGTATTATGGGGTGAAATTTAGAATGAGTATGATGGTTACCAGTTTCAGTACACATATTATTTTTTATTTTGCGCTGCAACAAAATTGCATACTGATGCCTCGGACCATTGTGTACTGTTTTGTGGCACAGTTGTATCAATTTATGTGCCTTTTACTATAATATTGAGAAACCATTTTCATTGATATTGACGATAAAAGTTATCAATATTGTGTGCTTGTTGTACAGATTGTGATAATTATAAATATATGTTTTAAGTCGTTAGATCAACCGGCGAATTAGAACAATATGGGATAATTTCTCGAAAACCAGTTGAACAACAGAATAATATTTAACACTTATAATTTTTTCACAACATTATGTTGTGAAAAAATTATAAGTGTTAAATATTATTCTGTTGTTCAACTGGTTTTCGAGAAATTTTAGTTTTTCCTTTACAATATTTATGTTAACACTAAAGATTTTGTCGCGTGTATTGGAATGTAAGATAAAATACATGGTTCTGTAGATTATAATAATCTTGCAAATTAGCATTCTTTTTAAAGTAAGCCGGAATGTGATATCTTCCCATTTTCAACGTCAATTAACCCTCAAATGATGACAGTGCACAATGTGGGCGCTGCTGTGTTAACCGAGTTTGTCGTGTGGGGGGCATTGTTGTGCAGGCCTTGTCGAGTAGCTTGTTTAAGTGCACCGCTTTCACACGTACAACCCAGGTTTGAACCCTGTTGTGGGTCTGAGTTTGAAGGACATTGCAGCATGCACAAATTCTGATTCTTTTTATTAACCATGACAAATGGTTAATAAAAATTTAGCCTATTGTTTGACTAAATCGTTCTATTTCTCGTACTTTGCCATGGCATAGTTTATATATTATATTCGTCGTGGTTATTGCTCGTTCACAATTTAATGCGCCCATTTCGAAAATTTTTATGTCGTGTGCAACAGAGTTCCGTACGACCAGAGGTGTGCGCGTGCAGAAATTATTGAGGACGCGCGTACCCGTACAGATCAAAGGGCTGTCCACCTCTACTAGGCCCGTACCCGCGGGCTCAATACGTTTTTTCAAGCATGCGAGGCCCGCACGTTATTGAATACTTAATGGCTCAGAACATTTATCGCTTTGCGTTTTACTAATCTTGCTAATTCGAATAAAGTCGGAGCGCAGGCGATCCCAAACCCCTACACTAAGCTGTTTCTTTTATAACAATATAACGCTACCCCCTCAGCTTGGCTGGACCAGAGCATTAAATGTTGTCTTCGTAGTATCGAACTTTCAGAATATCGAGACGACGTTATATAAGGCTAGTTTTAATAATTTGCTCCAGTCCTGAATAAACTACTAAAATAACTTAGCTAAGTTTAGGAGCATGACGTTATATCGTTACAAAAAGAACAGTTAGTGCGTCCGCGCCCCTACTTATGCATGACTAAACTTAAGCTGCGCTCCTTGTCATCCTCTTTTATCAAAAGCAATTGCCATTCCATTGTTCACTGACCACAAATTTCATTTTTGCATTAATTATGAAAGGTTAACTTTTAATTCAAGAACAGAAATTAGTCCGTTTCATATTTCGTACATTATTTGAAAATATCGCGGACACATTGGCGTTAAAGTGCAGGGGCCGAACTGCATTCCCTAATGGCGTTATGGAACAGAAAAATGTCGAAATTGGATATGGCTATTGAATTCGAGTTTTTTTTCTCTAACAGCAGTTTGTACATGGTGTCAAAAAAGATGGTTGGAAGCGCATGTTAAGTTTACTCTTGCATTAGGCTTATTGATAATTTGGTGGCAATATAAGTGTCTAGGCTTGGATTAAGAAGTAGACTTAGTATATATATGTAAAACGGTATACCAGCGTATAACGACACGCCCCTCAACTTGATATTGGCCCTAATATTTATGTACGTCCCTCAAAGAAAAGCAATTTGAAATTCTGAAAAAATGCGTCTTTTACAGGTACAAAGTTGGTACCTCGCAATAAATCATTCGTTAGTACAAATAACATAGTTTGGCAGCTCTTAAATGTCAACCTAAAAAAATTTGGCACATTTGAAATACGAATAGGGAAAGGAAGTTGTGAACAAGTTTTATGTGGGTACATCAGTCGGTCAGTTCGGTTATGCAAAATGGGATTTATCTGCGTTGGTCGCCACCCGCGCTCCCCCAAATAAAAATCAATTTACCACCTTGGCATGGCGGCCCGCCTGCATGTATGATTTTAACGCACACTACCCGCGTAATGAAGTGTTCATGTGTT
The DNA here is from genome assembly GCA_030248225.1 of Trileptium ribeirensis. Lineage (NCBI taxonomy): Eukaryota > Metazoa > Nematoda > Enoplea > Enoplida > Thoracostomopsidae > Trileptium > Trileptium ribeirensis. Next base: position 2,325 of record JASANE010004357.1, on the reverse strand, counting down.
ATAATGTCCCCAGCGCTTTGAACCTATGTACACCGCACAAAGTCAGGCACACTGTCGACAACATGTCTTAGAGGCCCCATGTTTTTTTATGATTTTTTCAAAGGTAGCTATTGCCAGTTCGGGACAGTGTCAAACACACCGTGTCTTCTTGCAGTTTTATTGACAGTTGTAGCATTATTTCATCAATGTTCATATGGCCTAGGAAGTTTGGTACCAACAGTAGTCCGTGCCCTCGTCGAGAAGAGACCGAATCCAATCTTCTACACGGGGCATTCCAAGTTCGCGCTCTTCAGACAGTAAGTACTTCGTCGTACACTACCCTCAGCGTTTTGTCGCCCACCACGCGTGACGTTATGGTCAATAGCACTTCGCATGCGGATAACTTGGTTGCCGACGGGAATACCGTGTCGTCGGTAAACGCAAACGGCGTGACATTGCATAAAGTATGGCATATGTGAGCTGCTTCCACCCGTTCATCTCCGCTACGCGCTGTCGTTATGCCAATTTTCAAAAAGTACCAATTGCCGCCGTAACTCTTTCAATACACTACTCTTACTGCGAAACGTCAACCACAAGTGTTGCTAGGTAGGGCCCTTTCTCATCTTGTATGAATCGAGAGACCCTCCGGATTGCGAATCGTTCCACGCCTCTTCGTCCTCGCTGTCGACACTACGTATTGGACGCGGAAGCGACTCATAGTCCGCGTCTAACGCCAAGCACACAGCCAAATATTGCTATTGTTGAATTCCTCCTAGAAAGATGTTGTGGACAGACTCGAAAGACCTTCGATGTGCGACAACCGGCTGGTATCCGGCTGCCTGATGAACACCTCGATGTAGTCATTATAAGTGACGGTTCCGGTGGAGAGAAGATCGTTTAGTTCGCACACATTCTGAATTTCTCTCTGATCTGGATCGGTGTGCATTGCGGGGGCGCGGTTGGGACTGGGCTACCCATTTCTACACCGGGGTCGTTATTGCTTTGCTCATAAGCCTCGCACGATACCGTACTCCAGACTTCGGTTCCGATGCGTCCATCTGTAATTGATACGGCATATCTTGCTCGTTCGGCGTGGAGACGGCATCCGTTTTCGAGTCCCGTCGAACCGACGATTCTGTAACAGATAGTATATTGCGCGCTAGCGTTCAGGATAAATAAGACCAACGTTGAACGAGAAGCGCTTCAGCTTCCTCTCCGAAGAATAGGCCGGCGTATCTAACAAACAATACTAACCGTTCATCAAATGGCTCGTATACTTCTTGCACACCATATGGCGAACAAATCAAGTATGTGGCAAATACGACACAGTTTTATGAAATTGCAACTTGATGATCTGTTACATCTTGATCTGGGGAAAATAAACCCCCATATGCCTGGTTCACTTCCTGACTTACGACGTTCGGTCCGGGACAGCAACTGCTAGTCCCCTTCCGCGAGACGGAAGATGTCTGCGCGGGTCCTCCATCGGTCGAATCCCATTCCAAACGCAAAGCGAATAAAAAGCACGGAAAAGCGAAACAAATTGCGAAACCAATGTAGTAAAGCTCTAGCGTCGGAGCCGGTCAGTAAAGTCGACCGAACTCCGCGCTGCCGAAGTCGAACTGATTCCTAGAGACGACGCAGTAGTCGTCGCTTCAAAATTTTCTGCTATGTTGCAGCATGGAGATTTTGTCGCCATCCAATCGGCGACGTTCTTTTGACGCCCACTTTTTCGAGGTCAAACCCGGGCGCCCAATCGAAAAATTCCCCAACTTTTATTTTTGACAGCTATCGTAAACCCTGGGTCCCCGTTAGGGAGAGTCGGCTTCAATCGAAATCGCCGACATCAAATTTGAACCCTCCGATTACTCGGAGGTCGACCATCTGTGAGTTTTCTCCCAAAATCTCCGATTTTACCCCATCTGTAGTCCCAAATTCTTGTCAGAAACTTGTCGAAACCTCATTACTCAGATCTTTTAAACCTCTTACCTAACTTAGCTGGGTCGTTATCCCCCAAATGTCCCACGAAAGCTGCTAAATCACCCGTCAAATTTCAAAATTTTAAATCTTTTCCCTTTATAAAATACTTGGAATAAGCTTGAATGTGTCTTTTCGGTGATCTGGTCCTCATCCATCAAATTTTTCCCCCAGCTAACTCGCCGATTTAAAGCCAAATTTCTGCTATTTAGCGAGTTAGCTGCCTCATCCATCACCTAATTAAGCTTATTTGGAGGGCATCTGGGGCTAAATTTTATCGCCCTACCCATGGATAAACGTGCAAACATTGCACGTTTATATGTTGGCTTACAAAATAAAGCCAAACATTCCTAGCATTCTCAACATTCC
>JASANE010004356.1:0-13966 GCA_030248225.1 Trileptium ribeirensis | reverse complement strand
GAAGAGATTTATATATCAATGGAGTCAACAAAAGTGGTGAACCCGAGGTGATAGGAAGTTGTCAACTTGGTTTGTGGTCCGGTCGAATGGTCGCAAAATAATTATCGACATCGTCACAACGAATTTTGATACAATCAACAAAGTTAAGTTATATGATGACACATTTTTGTAAAATGATTAAATTGTAAGTATATTCATGCATTGATATAATTTGCGGTTTTCACTGCAAACTTGATTAAGTGTGGTATGACGAGAAACAAAAAAAAGAAGTTTAAAATGTGTTGCATTACAAACTGATTTCCATTAATCTCAAGTAACATTACACGCTCAAACAAAGCTTCTAAAACATATATGCAAAATGAATGCAAGTTTGTGGATAAAGGTAGTCTTCGTCATTCTTTCTTTCTCTAAAAATGAATGTAAACATCACAATGTGATTGATGTCGGAGACAATACACAATTATCGTGGTTTTATAGTGGTTTATTGCAAGTATCATTAAGTTTGAGTCAACCAGAGAGCTACTATTTACTGAAACGGCAAAAATATTATGTTAAAACTGTTCGTTCAGAATGCTTCGGATTTTGTCTCTACGTCACCTCTAGGCATAGGTTTTCCTTTTGTTGGCTTTTAATATTGGCGGGGGATGTAGAACTTAATCCCGGACCCATTAATTTAAATCAATACACGGTTCCAGAATTAACAACCGTTTTGCGCATGATTAATGAAAATAATCCGGAATTTGAAATAGTCGCAGGGACTAGAAAAGCAGACTTGGTGACCCAATTGGCCCTGCACGGTGAGGCCATGCTCCAAGCGCTTTTTGCATCCGTACGACCACCCCACTGCCCAATGATTGCCGCCAACTACCAGTCGCAGAAGATATTGGTAAGTCCATAAAATTACCAGATTTTTTTGAAACAGACACTCGTCGATGGTTCGAGACCGTCGAGCAAATGTTAACAGGCTCAACAGAGACTGTTCGCAAAAATAGCTTATTACGAGTTGTCCCAATTTCGGCGTTACGCCAATGCGGTGCCGAAGTTACTTTAACATTTGAACAAATAAAAGACCAAATTATACAACATTTTGATGATACTGCCGAGCGAAAACTTGCTCAGCGAACAGAGTCTTGCAGATCAGAAACGCTCTTCAGCTCTCCGGCATCTCAAACATCTAGCACCCAACACTGACAATTTAGTAAACTTGCGATTTTTTGAAATACTACCAACCGAAATTCGAGTAGTTTTATCAACACTTGCAGACAATACACCACTCGATCGGTTAGTTGAAGCCGCAGATAAAATGATTGAGCATATTCCACAGTCATGTCGGTCAGTTAACGCGGGTGGTGAAGTTATTCACGCACCATCCACTTCTTCAAACACTCTAACCGACTTGACGCAACAGGTTTTTGATCTCGCAAAAGCGGTTTAGGCGATTAGTGTAAACAGACCACATTTTCGTAACCGTAGTAAAAGCCGTGATCCGAAAAAACAAAACGATAAACCACGTTATCGTGATCTGTCACGAAACAAAAATCGAAACAATAACAATACCGGCAACGCTAATAAGCAAGATAGTCAGCAACTACCTAACTGGATTGACAATCTATGCTTTTATCATAAACTATTTGGACCCAATGCATATAAATGCATTCCATCTTGCACGTGGAATACTTCGGAAAACTCTCCCACTCCGGCGGAAATGCGGTCAACGTCGGAGTAAACACAGTTACAGTAGCCGCAACTTCTGTTGGCCATTTCATAGCTGATACAGGTAGCGATTGCAGTATCCTGCCCGAGCGGTTTAACAAATTAGGTATTAAAATACGGGGTGATTCACCCTTAAAGTTATCATCTGCTAATAAATCAAATATAAAAACTTTTGGTCAAACGCGGTTAAAATTCAATATAAATTGCCTCAACCGTAATTTTACATGGATCTTTCAAATTGCGGACGTTACGCAACCAATTTTAGGCCGCGATTTTTTGGCGCATCATAACCTGTTAGTTGATTGCGCGACAAACACGTTGTGTAACGGACCAACACCGAATAGTCACGTTAATTGGGTGATATCAAGAAATTGTTTATCTATAAACGCAATAACATTGGTAAATCGTTTTTCACGTCTTTTCGAAGAAATTTCGGAATCTGATAAAATTTGTCATCCAATTACGCATCATATCACTACATCGAGGCCACCTACATTTGCGCGACCAAGGCGTCTTTTTGGTGACAAACTACGCATAGCGAGAGAACATTTCGCTAAATTAGAAAAACAGGGAATTGTCTATCGCGGTGAGTCCGCATGGGCTACACCGTTGCACATGGCTCCCAAACCGGACGCCGCGGATCCATGGCGACCCTGTGGCGACTATCGCCAATTAAATAAAACAACCCTACCAGATCGATACCCTATGCCTAACTTAACTGACATTACAAACGAGTTGCACGGGGCAACTGTGTTCTCAAAGCTCGATTTAGTTAGCGCATATCACCAAATCCCGGTAGCAAGGGAAGATCAACCGAAAACGGCAATAACAACGCCGTTCGGACTATTTTTATACAAACGTATGCCATTTGGTTTACGCAATGCGGCCCAAACCTTCCAACGTTTGATAGACATCGCTCTTCAAGATTTACCATTTGCCAAGGCATATATGGATGATATTTTGGTCGCAAGCAAAAATAACACTGATCATAAAAAACACCTTGAACAGGTTTTTCAGCGCTTAAATTGTTACAATCTCAGACTAAAACGCAAAAAATGCCAATTTTATTGCTCAAAAGTCAATTTTGTAGGCATAGAGATCTCTCGAGACGGCTTGAAACCAGTCGCGGATAAGGTCGCGGCCATTGATAAGATTGCCCTACCAACTACAGTGCGAGAATTGAAAAGTTTCTTAGGTGCTGCAGGTTTTTACCATCGGTTTGTAAAGGATTTTTCCAAAATAGCAGCACCCCTTACATCATTAACACGCGGACTCAAAATTAAAAGTGTTACTAAGCTTAAGTGGAATAAGGCTGCAACTGATGCGTTTGTCACACTTAAGAAAGCGCTTAAACAAACAATCAATCTAGCATTTCCTGATCCAAACGCCAAAATAGAGCTTACTACCGATGCTTCATCAACAGCAGTTGGTGCAGTTCTACACCAAATAGTGGGTGACGACAAAACACCATTAGTGTTTTTCTCACGAAAACTTAACGATAGTGAAGCGCGAAAATCAACATTTGATCGCGAACTTTTAGCAATTTATTTAAGCTTGAAACATTTCAATTGGCTTCTCGGTGTACAATTTCGCATAGTCACTGATCATAAGCCACTGCTAAACGCACTTGCCATGAAAACGCCTACACCGCAGCAATCGCGATGGCTTTCGTATATTTCTGAATTCAATTGCACAATACATCATGTTTCTGGTGCTGAAAACGTCGTCGCCGACAATTTATCGCGCTCAATACAAGCAGTGACAACGCAATTTGATAAAACAATTGCAGATGCACAAGCAAATGATAGCAACTTGCAATTTTTTTTAAAAATACATCACAAACGTTAGTTAAGCGCGAAATCGATACCACCACAGTCATATGCGACAGGTTTTTTCGACCTTTTGTGCCAAAATCGCTACGCTATAGGTTATATCAGCAAATACATGGTCTTTCGCATCCAAACGCGCGTGCAACATTAAGCCAGATCAAATGCCAATATACTTGGCCAGGAGTTAGCAGAGATATAAAACTTTGGACCAAACATTGTGAAAAATGCCAAAGATGTAAAATCTGGCGCCATACAAAGGCTATGGTGGGCAATATTCCTACAACTTCTAGATTCCATACAGTACACATCAAACGGTTATAAATATTTAATAACAATGATTGACCGTTTCACACGGTGGACAGAAGTTGTCCCTGTAATCGATATGTCCACAGAATCCGTGGTACACGCCTTTCTACAGTCGTGGGTTAGCCGATTTGGTGTACCAAGAACAATAATTTCAGATCGTGGCAGTCAATTCGAATCTGCAGTGTGGAATTTCCTAATGCACCGTTTAGGTATTCAAAGGAAACGTACCACTGCATACCATCCTGCTGCAAATGGTGCTATTGAAAGATTCCATAGGACTTTGAAAAATGCACTTCGCACTAGCTGTAACCAACGTGAATGGTATTACGCTTTACCTTTAGCTCTTTTAGGCATTCGTAATACAATGAATGAACAAAGTTACACTCCGCAGCTTGTATACGGGTCGAATATGGAGCTCCCCGTGCAGTTCTTTGTACCATCATACCATGAAGTTGATACTCCCACTACCAATTTTCTCGAAAAATTTTACACACTGACGCGAAAATTTCCTAAGCCCGAACGAAAACACCACGCGGCACATTACATGAGCAATACGTAACTGAACGAAGTAGAACAAACAACGTATTGCTAAAGCGGATTTTAAACATGTATTTATTATCTCCACGGCAGAAGAAGGAATTTAACTTGTTTATTGCTTTGTTCATGTGGTTACAAAACGTCGTAAATACAAAACAGCGTGCCGTTTCTGCATACACGATGAAAGATTCATAGTTACTTTCTATACCAAGCGAAAGTGATAGTCAAATTCTAATTAACAATTACCTTGAATAAAAGATTATTGCTTTATTTAATCATAATACTGTAAATCTAACACAGTCATATGATTCAATCTCACAGCGTCCGTGCCATTTTATCTTTTTTAAGGTTTATGGAGTTCAAATATCCTAATCTAGCAATGTAAATTTGTCTCAACTTTTAAAATTTCAATATTCTCAATATTAAAATTTACCAAATTTCTCAGAGTTTCCGTTTTGGCTTAATTACTGACTTCAGAACCCACTCCCCAGTAGTAGAACGGCGGTTCTGGACCAGATGATTAATGACCTGTCAGGGTAAATAATGATTAATGACCATGGGTCACGTGACCTGTCACAAATTATTATTTACCCATATATAATAAATACATACACATATACATACATATAATGCTTCCCCTCCGCCCACGCATTATATAATAAATACATACACATATATATACGTAATACATATGATTCCCCCCTCCACCACACAGTCAGTAAAATTACTGACTCATCCCTTTGGAATGTTCTACAAGTTTCTATTTGCGTTATACCAATCACCATCAACTAAGCTCTACCAATCAGCGTCAGTTATGAATACATGAAAAGGGTATAAGAGCTAGTGTACGTTAAATTTGCAATCTGTTCAAAATGGCTTTCGTTTCCGAAATGGTAGGTTTTGTGCTTACCCTGCTCTCTAAACCACTTCGTGGTTTTTGGAGAGCTATCAAGTTACGTCACGTCGCAGCGTGGTGGACGCTGCTGTGTTCCTCAATCACAGCAGGCGTCAGCTGGAGAATGCGATCAAGGAACGACTGTCTACATGGAATGGTCTCAAGGTATACGTTGGGGTGAAGTTTACGTTCGAAAAGGATATGGATTCAGATACGACAATCAGTGCAACATTCTCTGGCAAACTACAACGAATTCTCAATTTTGCAACCGTCAATCGACAAACTTCAATGATCTTTGACGATATTTTAAAGAACATTGACACCTTTGTTCAACGTGGATCTGGTTGGATAGTCAAACAAGTGGAACACCTTGACTTCCACTTGACTCGATACGTTGGATTACGATCATAAAAATAATCAACTTGAGACATGTAAAGACAAGACCTGCGCAAGTTTAATATGAATTACATTTATTTTACGCATGATACAAATTTAATTGGTTTTAAAATCCGCAGTTCAAGGTATTTTATTTCCCTATTGGTATTGGTCTTTCAAATATAGTCAATAATTTCATAAAGATAATCAACTAAAGTTCCAGCACGAAAATGTGGTGGGTTGTATCGTAATCGCTGTAGAACTCTCCTGATTTGTAGTAAGTTAATGTTATTACTGATTGTAGTCTTTAATACTAACTTGGTTATTTTGAAGTCCATAGCGAACTGACATCCAAAGACGACCGCACCAGTTGTCTTTAGTCCAAAGACTGATGTCGTTGACGTTTGCATCTTCTATATATAGTCCAATCTCGTTACCAAATTTGCTTGCCTCTGCAATCACAGCATTTTTTGTAGACATCAACAGGTTGTAGGCGGCGATATGTTGATTGGCTTTAGCCTCCATTGCTTTAAGTACGACGTCATACTTGACCTTGTCCCATTCTGGTTGGTCGAAAAATTTTCCCCAATATTTATTATCTTCTTGGGAGAGCGTTCCATCAATATTTCATATCTTGCTTCATAGCAGTTGAAGTAATTCGCCTTTTCCGATTCATAATATTGCTGAATACTACTATACGTCATATCATCTGCTTTTAAGTCAGCGACATGTACGCTGCTCAACGGACAATAGCCTGTAACAAATAGCGCCAAGGCTCGACAGTCTTTCGATTCACAAATCTTAAACGTTGTTGATGTTGACGAATTGTTCAATATAAACGTTTCCAGTCGATACTATATTTATAGTGCAAAACTTTTATCATTCTGGAAAGTACATGACAGAAATTTCTAGAAACGCTCAGTATTTATTTCTATTACCAAATCCTCGCTGGAAATCCATGATTGCAACATTAGGAAGACAAATGTGGCCTAATAAGCCCAACTTTTTATCTACAGCGTTTGAAATGGCAACCAATGGGAAGCCATACAGCTATCTGATGATTGATCTGAAGCCTAATACACCTGAGGATTTACGTGTTAGTGAAAATATTTTTGATCAAACTGCAGTATACAAACCTACATGAAAAGACACGTTATCGTGATTTCTATAAAAGATATGGAACATCATTCCGCAACAATATCTCTGTCCTGTGCCTTGGTTAAAACTGACAAGAAATGTGTTAAAAGTTTTATGAAGTGTGCCCCCGTATCGGTAATCAATCTTTGAGTGAAATATGTTATAATAATTTATATGGAAACATTCCTCTTACTGAGCAGCAGATTAAGCTGTTGCGCAAGCAACGTTCGACAATTTACAAACTATCGTCTTTCAAGTTGTCTGATAATATGAAAAGACAACATATTACAATGGATCTTTTAAAAACATTGATTGCAGTATGGCCAAGCGATATCTGCTAGTGTCTCCCAGCTGGTTAGAGAAACAAACTCAAACTAATGGAGAACCAGTGAAAGTAAGCGTAGATACACTTGTGAACAAGCCAAAGGAAGATATTTCAAGTCTATTTTCCAAGCGCCTACAGTCCAAGGTCAAACTCCTTTCCAGTCATTTGAAAACCGTAAAGCAAGACGCAAACAATCATGTTGAGTATAATGACGGAACTGTAGGATCAACACTTTACGATATAGTAAAGTATTTGGTAACTGACAGCGGAAAATTTTCAGCTCCTCATCCAATAGACATTGACCAATTTCGAACAGAGTATATGCAGGGGGTCCTGAATGGGGCTGTAGGGAGAGGCAAGGAAGTACATGAAAAGAAAAGTATCTACTGGAAACGTTTATATTGAACAATACGTCAACATCAACTACGCTTAAGATTTGTGAATCGAAAGACGGCCGAGCATTGGCGCTATTTGCTACAGGCTATTGTCCGTTGAGCAGCGTACATGTCGCTGACTTCAAAGTAGATGATATGACGTATAGTAGTATTCGGCAATATTATGAATCGAAAAAGGCGAATTACTTCAACTGCAATGAAGCAAGATATGAAATATTGATGGAACGCTCTCCCAAGAAGATAATAAATATTGGAGAAAATTTAAAATTTTTCGACCAACCAGAATGGGACAAGGTCAAGTATGACGTCGTACTTAAAGCAATGGAGGCTAAAGCCAATCAACATAACCCCACCTACGACCTGTTGATGTCTACAAAAAATGCTGTGATTGCAGAGGCAAGCAAATTTGGTAACGGCATTGGACTATATATAGAAGACGCAATCGTTAACGACATCAGTCTTTGGACTAAAGACAACTGGTACGGTCGTCTTTGGATGTCAGTTCGCTATGGACTTCAAAATAACCAACTTAGTGGTAAAGACTACAACCAGTAATAACATTAACTTGCTACAGCTCAGCAGTGTTCTACAGCGATTACGATACAACCCACGACGTTTTTGTGCTGGAACTTTAGTTGATTATCTTTATGAAATTATTGACTAAATTTGAAAGACCAATACCAATAGGCAAATGGAATACTTTGAACTGCGGATTTTAAAACCAATTAAATATGTATCGTGCGTAAAATAAATGTAATTCATATTAATTTTACGCTGGTCTTGTCTTTCAAGTTATTGATCACATTTGCTGCATTTAAACTCAATCTTTGCGCCGGTCTTGTCTTAGAAGTTTACGTTGTTAAATGGCTTAACCAAGTCTTTGAATATATATTGTCCCTTAAGTTGATTAGAATTTTTGAAATTTTTAATTCAATATTTAACCCATCATTTAACATTTAAAGGTATAAATGTTCTTGAAAATTTTGAAAATCTTACTATTTGGAGGATTTCCTCGACAGGGAAATATGCATTAGCATTAGATGATATGGTTGACATAATAAACCTATAATAAGAACGACATACTACTGAGGATCAGGAGGAGGCTCATCGGGTTCTTCCTCCGTACAGCGCATAACGCAGCGTGGTCTTATTGTCACCCGTTGATATGTATGAGGGTCCTGCGGCACGAAATACAAGTTGACAATGTCTCAAAACTCTGGCAAACTGCATACATATGTATGGGGGCTACACATATGAACCCCGTATTGCCGAAAGTGTCTGAACATGTTCATCATAACCAGAAGGGTGAACCGCAGGTGATTGGTCGGAACGCCGTTCAAATTCTGAATGTGCCGCTCGATCGTATGATCTATGCAAGCCTCGTTGCTTTGCAAATACTGGTTGCAATAAATACAATGTGGCATTTTAATTTTTATAAAAATATGACAAAAAATAATAAAATCATGGCCAGATTTACAAAGTTAGTCAAACACTCATAGAACCATCCCAATGACGAATAATGTTTGGTATTACCCTTCAAGCACTCTTATTTAACCAGTTGGTCAAACACTCATAGAACCACACCAATGACGAATAATGCTTGGTATTACCTAGGCTAAACTCAACGATGATAATGGTAATCTACGAGGTCAGATTGCATAAAGTTTATTGTTGGATAACAATAGGATAACCCAGTCTCCACCCAGGGCTTTATACAAACCCTACGAGGATGGTTAATTATCACATTTGTCTGGGCCCTGGGACAAGTCCATCCACCTTTATAACGCAGATTGTTAATTTGCAGACTTGTTTGGGAGTGTATAAGCAGGAAGGTGAAATTTATTATTTGGTATCCTAACACTAACGATTTCAGAATGGAAGATTTCTGTGAACACGTTGGACTTCCCATTTACCTGCAGCTGTGTTTGTAGCAGATTTGAAAGCTTGCTAAAGTTTCTTACATGAAAATTTGTTGATTTAAAGTTTGCTTAGACTAGTTATGTGTTTTATGCTTCTTGGTGTCTATAATACAACATCGTTGTACGAACTGGCTTTCCATGTAGTTTAATTGCTACCTTAGTTATACATAGCAGAAATCTGATGCGTGGTTAAGTTGCTTGATTGGGAGCCAAATTACAGTTGCATCTTGAAGGCAGGTTAGCGGCTCGAAGTGTCTGCCCTAACACGTTGCCAACAGAGCAGGCAATCGCATCAGTTGGATTGGTACAAGCAACAAAAAAGGGTGGTCATCCAAGCCCTAGTCCAGCATACCTAATGCCAGACTCTAAAAAATGCGTTCCGCTATTTTACGTACCAGGTGGGACGTGAGGATAATGCCGTATGTGTTGAGAATGACAGATCATCTGGGCACATGGTGCAAAGAAACGACAACCCATCTCTGTATTCTCCATTTGGTAGCATCACCTCTACATTGTAGTGTGTGTATTTACAATGCAATGTTTTTGTTTTTAGACATTATATGGTATAGGTTTGCCTTGCACGACTTGTAATATTTTATAGATTGCTTCTTATAGGTGTGTCCTGCCTTTGTCGGTCAACCAGGTCTGAACAGAAGCACGGGTGCTCTGTATGTCAGTCAAGACGCGGTCAACGCAGAAGCACGTGTGTCCTGCATTGTCGGTCAACATATGTTGACGCAGTGACACTATAAGGAGCGACCTATAAAAGATTGCAAGTCCTGTAAGGCAAGACTCTGCCATAAAATGTCTTTTAAGCCAGACTCAGCCTCTTCAACGTCGTCTTCGTCGTGTGGATCGAAACAAACTTTGATAAAAATTGGGACTGACAGTCTGCTTATATAGTGCTCAAAATCGGGGTGAATTTTTGAAAGAAGTATTAATTTTAGCAAACTTCTGACCTATTTACAAAATTTTGTGAAAATTTTAGTTGAAAGTTTTGTTAAAACTGTAATTTCATACCTGGCTGCAACTTTTATGCCAATGGCAAAGTGAAAAATCCATTAAAAATGCATTAGCTACATTTGAGAGCGAAAAGCGCGCTAATGACCAAGTCAAAAACCCATTAAAAGCTCATTAAAACGCTTGTCTGCAAATTTTTCAGTAAAAATTTAATTTGTGGAGATAGTTAAGTCTTTTTAGTGATATTAAAATCATGACTTCGTGCTATCAAATGCCAACCAAAATGTATTATTGATTTTACCCCAAAAAGGTAGAAATGTACCTGTTAAATTTTATCGGTTTTAGGGTCCTCATAATAATTACACTGAACAGTGACTGTAACAATATCGAGAATAGTTGTTAAATATCTCACGGCCGATTATAGTATATATCAATATTCATATTCCTTTTGATTGAATAATATACTGCTTGTATAGACAGCAGCATATTATATAACATTTTTATACTTATCAGTAGTGTTTTGAAACAATAGTTTTAAAAATTTTCATATATACAGCGTAATTTCATTTTTATATTTATCACTGCACATCAGATTTATCAAAAAAGTCTGCATTGCAAGCGCAATAATTAATACATTTATCGTCTTCGATGTTGCAACTTGTGTTTCAGACCGTAGTTTGTTAGTTATTTTTATCGTTAACTTTGCTGCAAATTTCAATTTATAACATTTGCATACTTCATATGCTGAAATTGTTGTACTGAAACCTATGATTAGTGTTATATTGAACGTTAGTTGTATTAGTATACTAATGTAAACTTTGAGAACCGTCGAATGATTGGTTCAAATTTGCATCAGGTATATTATAGTAGCTATTAACCCTTATATAGTGAAACAGTTAACAATGCTTGTACGTTGAAATTATTCCAGCTTTGTCAGCCCGTAGTGTACGAATTTCTGTATGAGAAAATTACGCAAAGTATGTTACTGGTATGTTAAAATTAGTTTTATAGATTTTGATAAACTTTTCGTATTGTAAACAAGCTACATTTCTCGTCAAATGAGGAGAATCTTGTTTTTGTTCTTGTTCGGCTTGATGTGATCATCTTATGCCGGATACCATGGTCACTAGACTTCGGAAATGTTCACGATCCATAGCTGCCCGAGAGACTTCATAACACCATTGCTTCTGCTAGTTCCTATAGTTTAAGCGAGATATGTTCTGGAAGGGTCGCGCCGAAAAGTCCTTCATTAGTTGTCGCATCCACGTTTTGCGGACACCACCCAAGGGTCGTTTCCAACCTGTTGGTGGGTTGGCGTGGAGCAGTTTACGGGTAACCCTCACTTCGCTCATACGGCAGACGTGGCCAAACCACACCATACGTCTGTGTTTTAGAATCGCCGGTATCTCATCTAAGGTTCCCATGCGCTGCCTGACCTCAGTGTTTGTTACTCTGCCAATGTACTTAATTCCCAAGATCTTCCTCCAACATCTGTGTTCAAAAGCACGTAAACGGTTGACATATTCCACTTTGACCGCCATGCTTCGCATCCGTAGAGCAGTATAGGCCGAATGCATGCCATATAAATCTTCCGCTTTACGATAATGGTCACAGATCTGTTCTTCAACAGTCTCCAAAGCGCTTCAAAAGCTGCCCACGCTTTGCCAATTCTAAACTTGATTTCGTTCGACGCGTCACCTGTGACGGTAATCTCACTACCGAGATATCGGAAAGCTTCCACTTCTTCTAGGTGTTGATTTTCCAGCATGATTGGAATGTTTTGAACTGGACAGATGTTCATCACCTTGGTTTTTGCTGCATTAATATTTAACCCAACACGAGCACCGACGGTAGAGATTTTCTCCACCATTTTTTGCAACCTAGCAGGGGTTTCCGCGAATATAGCAATGTCATCAGCAAAACAGAGATCAGTCAATGGGCTTTCATGCTCGCTGTACTTTATTCCGAAGTACCTGTTGTTCATGGCTTTTGACATTACATAATTAATTGTAATGTTAAACAACATGGGTGAAAGCAGAGCACCTTGACGTACACCAGACGTAATGACGAAGGCACGTGACACTTCGTTGTACGCTTTGATTTTGTTGTTGGTGTTGGCATAGAGCGCTTTAATGAGGTTTATTAGCTTTCAACTCACACCATAAGCTTCCAATATATGATATAATATACATAATGAGGAGAATGTCATAGAGCTAATATAATACATACTTATAGGTGTTATTATATGTGTTTATTATATATATATATATGTTTATATATTTATTATATAAGGGTAATTAATCATTATGACACGTCACGTGACACAGGGTCAATATTTCCCCTGACAGGTCATTAATCATCTGGTCCAGAACCGCCATTTTTCCTACTACTCACCCCAATTTCTACAAATACCATGTTTACAACTCTATGATTTCCTAATTGTACAGATTTTTCAGTTTACTCAAATACCCAAACTTTGCGGCTCTCTATTTCCAGGTTTTCAAGTTCTAGAATTCCTAGGTTCCATAAGTTCGTTTGTACCGAAACTGTCACGTTCCAAAATTCTAACATTCCCAGTTTCCATAAATTTCGACATTTTCAAAATTCTTATATTGTCAAGTTTCCAAATTCCCAGGTTCATTAAATACGGACATTTCGAAAATTTGCAAATTCCTAAATTCCCTGCTTTTTCATAATTCCCAAATTCGCAAGTTCCTAAATCCCACAAATATGTAAGTTTTCAGGTTCCAATATTCTTCGGTTCTCAAGTTCCAACACTACATGAATGCTGACATACTCTAAATCCAAGTTTCATTAAATGCTCAAAATTCTCAGATTCCAAAATTCCAGAGTTATCTACTTTCCGACATTTTCTAAATACCCAGATTTCAAAATTCTTAAGTTCCCAAATTCCTAAAATCCTTAAATTGGAACATTTCCAAAATTTCCAGATTCCAAAATTCCCTAATTTCGTTTTATTGATTGTGACATTGCCTAAATGTTATCAAATTCTCGGAAGTTGGGAATTTTGATTTTGCGAAATGCCCACAATTTGGCAAGCCTCAAGGTAACCTTGGCCAGGCATAGTGTGAAAAAGCTTAGCTTTACATTGTCGTGATTCAGTTTTCAGCAAATTACTTAGGGATAGCTTACCGCTTAGAGAATCTAGAAGCTACAGGTTCGTTGTATAGCAGATTTGCACTAAAATACATAAACAATATATTAATAGATTTATTTATTGTTTGGGCTAAAGTTAAAGGCAATATTATATAATTTGTGAGTTGTATATGTAATAACGGTGACGCAGCTGCATGGCGCAACTTCCTAACACCATGCCCATACGACCCCGGCTATCATAACCTCAAGGGCGGACCCTAAGTTTTCTATTTTAGCCGCTTTTCTTGGTCAGACCCAAGAAGTTACGGAGCTTAGCAGGCCGCAGGCGCGCTTCACGGGGTGTGTTCGGACCCCGCCCGATTGGTTGCGCACGTGTCTAGTATCTGGGTATGATTGCTGAGGTCCCCCAGGGAGGTTGACACCGAAACCTGCTCACAGGTCATAATGTCAAACCAATG
>JASANE010004354.1:0-10942 GCA_030248225.1 Trileptium ribeirensis | reverse complement strand
GTAACATTAAATATCTGTAGTAAAATAATGTGGAAAGAATTGATTGAAAATTGGAGCAGTGGATAGTAGCGATGATTTGGTCCATTGTGTCAACAGCAAAATCGGGGGCCCGATGTTAATAAGTTAGATACTGATGTTTAGGAGAAAGATTTAATGAGTAAATGAGTGAACGAAAGAGGCACAGTAAACATTAGGATATCGATTTTTAAAATGAATTAAATAAAAACGCAAATATATAAATGGTAACACTTAATATCTGTAGCAAAATAATATGGAAAGAACTGGTTGAAAATTGGAGCAGCGGATAGTAGCGATGATTTGGGCCATTGTGTCAACAGCAAAACCACAGATCGGGGGCCCGATGTTAAGTTAGATACTGATGTTTAGGAGAAAGATTTAATGAGGAAATGAGTGAACGAAAGAGGCACGTTAAACATTAGGTGATCGATTTTTTAAATGAATTAAATAAATACACAAATATATAAATAGTAACATTTAATATCTGTAGTAAAATAATATGGAAAGAACTGGTTGAAAATTGGAGCAGCGGATAGTAGCGATGATTTGGGCCATTGTGTCAACAGCAAAACCATAGATCGGGGTCCGACGTTAAGTTGGATACTGATGTTTAGGAGAAAGATTTAATGAGGAAATGAGTGAACGAAAGAGGCACGTTAAACATTAGGAGATCGATTTTTAAAATGAATTAAATAAATACACAAATATATAAATAGTAACACTTAATATCTGTAGCAAAATAATATGGAAAGAACTGGTTGAAAATTGGAGCAGCGGATAGTAGCGATGATGTGGGCCATTGTGTCAACAGCGAAACCACAGATCGGGGGCACGATGTTAAGTTGGATACTGATGTTTAGGAGAAAGATTTAATGCGTAAATGAGTGAACGAAAGAGGCACAGTAAACATTAGGAGATCGATTTTTTAAGAATGAATTAAATAAATACACAAATATATATATTGTAACATTAAATATCTGTAGTAAAATAATGTGGAAAGAATTGATTGAAAATTGGAGCAGTGGATAGTAGCGATGATTTGGGCCATTGTGTCAACAGCAAAACCACAGATCGGGGGCCCGATGTTAAGTTAGATACTGATGTTTAGGAGAAAGATTTAATGAGTAAATGAGTGAACGAAAGAGGCACAGTAAACATTAGGAGATCGATTTTTTAAAAATGAATTAAATAAATACACAAATATATATATTGTAACATTAAATATCTGTAGTAAAATAATGTGGAAAGAACTGGTTGAAAATTGGAGCAGCGGATAGTAGCGCATGGTTTGGGCCATTGGGTCAACAGCAAAACCACAGATCGGGGACCCGATGCTAAGTTGGATGCTGATGTTTAGGAGAAAGATTTAATGAGTAAATGAGTGAACGAAAGAGGCACAGTAAACACTAGGAGATCGATTTTTAAAATGAATTAAATAAATACGCAAATATATAAATAGTAACATTTAATATCTGTAGCAAAATAATGTGGAAAGAACTGATTTGGAGCAGCGGATAGTAGCGATAATTTGGGCCATTGTGTGCAACAGCAAAACCACAGATCGGGGACCGATGTTAAGTTGGATATTGATGTTTAGGAGAAAGAATTAATGAGTAAATGAGTGAACGAAAGAGGCACGTTAAACATTGGGAGGTCGATTTTTTTAAAATGAATTAAATAAATACACAAATATATAAATAGTAACATTTAATATCTGTAGTAAAATAATATGGAAAGAACTGGTTGAAAATTGGAGCAGCGGATAGTAGCGACGATGTGGGCCATTGTGTCAACAGCGAAACCACAGATCGGGGGCACGATGTTAAGTTGGATACTGATGTTTAGGAGAAAGATTTAATGAGGAAATGAGTGAACGAAAGAGGCACGTTAAACATTAGGAGATCGATTTTTTTATAATGAATTAAATAAATACACAAATATATAAATAGTAACATTTAATATCTGTAGTAAAATAATGTGGAAAGAATTGATTGAAAATTAGAGCAGCGGATAGTAGCGATGATTTGGGCCATTGTGTCAACAGCAAAACCACAGATCTGGGGCCCGATGTTAAGTTGGATACTGATGTTTAGGAGAAAGATTTAATGAGTAAATGAGTGAACGAAAGAGGCACGTTAAACATTGGGAGATCGATTTTTTTTAAATGAATTAAATAAATACACAAATATATAAATAGTAACATGTAATATCTGCAGTAAAATAATGTGGAAAGAACTGATTGAAAATTGGAGCAGCGGATAGTAGCGATGATTTGGGCCATTGTGTCAACAGCAAAACCACAGATCGGGGGCCCGATGTTAAGTTGGATACTGATGTTTAGGAGAAAGATTTAATGAGTAAATGAGTGAACGAAAGAGGCACGTTAAACATTGGGAGATCGATTTTTTTAAAATGAATTAAATAAATACACAAATATATATATTGTAACATTAAATATCTGTAGTAAAACAATGTGG
Organism: Trileptium ribeirensis; assembly: GCA_030248225.1. Classification (NCBI taxonomy): domain Eukaryota; kingdom Metazoa; phylum Nematoda; class Enoplea; order Enoplida; family Thoracostomopsidae; genus Trileptium; species Trileptium ribeirensis. The sequence continues at coordinate 8,447 of JASANE010004354.1, read as the reverse complement.
AAACAATTGATTGAAAATTGGAGCAGTGGATAGTAGCGATGATTTGGGCCATTGTGTCAACAGCAAAACCACAGATCGGGGGCCCGATGTTAAGTTGGATACTGATGTTTAGGAGAAAGATTTAATGAGTAAATGAGTGAACGAAAGAGGCACGTTAAACATTGGGAGATCGATTTTTTAAAATGAATTAAATAAATACACAAATATATAAATAGTAACATTTAATATCTGTAGTAAAATAATATGGAAAGAACTGATTGAAAATTGGAGCAGCGGATAGTAGCGATGGTTTGGGCCATTGGGTCAACAGCAAAACCACAGATCGGGGACCCGATGCTAAGTTGGATGCTGATGTTTAGGAGAAAGATTTAATGAGTAAATGAGTGAACGAAAGAGGCACAGTAAACATTAGGAGATCGATTTTTAAAATGAATTAAATAAATACGCAAATATATAAATAGTAACATTTAATATCTGTAGCAAAATAATGTGGAAAGAACTGATTTGGAGCAGCGGATAGTAGCGATAATTTGGGCCATTGTGTCAACAGCAAAACCACAGATCGGGGGCCGATGTTAAGTTGGATACTGATGTTTAGGAGAAAGATTTAATGAGTAAATGAGTGAACGAAAGAGGCACGTTAAACATTGGGAGATCGATTTTTTTAAATGAATTAAATAAATACACAAATATATAAATAGTAACATTTAATATCTGTAGTAAAATAATATGGAAAGAACTGATTGAAAATTGGAGCAGCGGATAGTAGCGATGGTTTGGGCCATTGTGTCAACAGCAAAACCACAGATCGGGGGCCCGATGTTAAGTTGGATACTGATGTTTAGGAGAAAGATTTAATGAGTAAATGAGTGAACGAAAGATGCACATTAAACATTAGGAGATCGATTTTTAAAAATGAATTAAATAAATACACAAATATATAAATAGTAACATTTAATATCTGTAGTAAAATAATATGGAAAGAACTGATTGAAAATTGGAGCAGCGGATAGTAGCGATGGTTTGGGCCATTGGGTCAACAGCAAAACCACAGATCGGGGGCCCGATGTTAAGTTGGATACTCATGTTTAGGAGAATGATTTAATGAGTAAATGAGTGAACGAGAGAAGCACAGTAAACATTAGGAGATCGATTTTTTAAAAACGAATTAAATAAATACACAAATATATAAATAGTAACACTTAATATCTGTAGTAAAATAATATGGAAAGAACTGGTTGAAAATTGGAGCAGCGGATAGTAGCGATGATTTGGGCCATTGTGTCAACAGCAAAACCACTGATCGGGGGCCCGATGTTAAGTTGGATACTGATGTTTAGGAGAAAGATATAATAAGAAAATCAGTGAACGAAAGAGGCACGTTAAACATTGGGAGGTCGATTTTTTTAAAATGAATTAAATAAATACACAAATATATAAATAGTAACATGTAATATCTGCAGTAAAATAATATGGAAAGAATTGATTGAAAATTAGAGCAGCGGATAGTAGCGATGATGTGGGCCATTGTGTCAACAGCGAAACCACAGATCGGGGGCACGATGTTAAGTTGGATACTGATGTTTAGGAGAAAGATTTAATGAGGAAATGAGTGAACGAAAGAGGCACGTTAAACATTAGGTGATCGATTTTTTTAATAATGAATTAAATAAATACACAAATATATATATTGTAACACTAAATATCTGTAGAAAAATAATGAGGAAAGAATTGATTGAAAATTGGAGCCGCGGATAGTAGCTGATGATTTGGGCCATTGAAGTATACAATACGTAACTGAACGAAGTACGTTAACATAATATTAAATGGTTATTACCGTTGAATTAACCCTATGTAAGAACACCCATTAACTGACGTAATGAAGTGATAAAAGGGCAGGAGTTAGGATTGCTTATTTCAAGTTTCACATTCGCGCTGTGTCTGAATTTTGTTTTAATACTAAATTACATTTTATTCAAAGACCCACAATGTAATTCAGGACACGATTATTAAAACATAGTCTAGTGGTGTAACGCGCCATCCAATCCAACTAATCCAGAAGTAAGGTGTTCAACTTCAAGGGCATCTTTTTTGCGTTTTCAGTGGTTTTTGTTTTAGCAAGTATATACATAGATGTATGACGTGCACCGCTAAACAAAATTCATAAAGCACTAAAAACCTGGCGTAGTGGTCAAGTGCACCGACCCTCACTACGAAATCCAGATGTTAGGTGTTGAATTCCGTAGGCGGTACCTTTCTATGTTTTCAGTAGTTTCATTCCGCCAAATATATACAAATGCATGCGCCCAAGACGTATTGACATATAATAAGATTAGCATAGCAGTGGCCCTAGTGGTGTAATACGCCGTGTTATGCTGCCAATCCAATGTTTAGATGCTCAACTCCCGGCGGCCCTTTTGAGTTTTCAGCAATTTGAGTTTTCCCAGCTAATATATACATGGGCGCATGAAGTTTAGCTACATCGTAAGGATCAATCAAGCAGTAATGAGAATATAAATCAACAAGCTCAGTTGTCAAAACTGAACTTCTATTGAAATATACGCCGGAACGACTGGTATTTTCCTACGAGAAAGGTGTCACAGCAGTACTTGCTGTCCAGATGAAATCGTCGGTAGTGGATCTTGGATATCACGGTGGGGGTTCCGTGATGCTGCTCCCTCCCAAGCGCCGCACTACCCCCTCCCCCCCCGAGGCGCTGCACCTCCGAGCCTCGGCACCCCGTAAGGTTTCGCTCCACCGAGGCGCTGCACCCCCATCACCCAACATCCCCGCAACGTTTTGGGGAAAACGGGGGGAAATTGGCAAAAACTGGTCGAAAATTGCCAAAAACTGGTGGAAAATTGGCAAAGATCGGAGAGAGTGTACTTACAACCCATATACTTTTAGGAATTATAACCGAATATATTATAAATATCAACGTATAACAAAATATCTGATACTCGGCTTAGTTTGCCTCATCGAGTAACTGCAGTAAGACTGTATTAAGTAAACCAAAATTGATGTGAAGTTGTACAACAATGGCCCCTGTATTCGTCTTCACAGCCCTATATCATAAAATTATTACTTCTACTATTAAATCTAACAGGGTCCGTATCTCACAGGGAAACCACCGACGGCATCTGGTGATGCTGCGACATCTGATTTTCCTATCATTTTGACAATAGTTCGAAAAAGTCAATTCACCGTTGTGCTGTTGAAACCGACATCAGCAAATGAACTGTTTTCCGAATTGTTAAAGTCTGGGTCCCAAGTCCATCACCACTTTTACCGGGCAATTCGACGACAACGCGCGAGGCTAAAAATTGGACCATGGCTAATCAATGTTAGAAGTGATAATAATATAAACTCTACATGCTCCTGGCGAAGATTAATGCTGATCTGCCGTTATTCACAGCCTGTTAAGATATACACATGTACCATGCACTGTTAGACAAAACCCGGAAACAATGTGATACCCTGATGGCTGTGACACAAACAGTCATTGCCGTAGCATTTGCTCCTATTAATAGGATATAAATTGCGAATTTTACAATAAAGTCAAATGTAGCATCAACAAGCTACCCTGTCGGAAACACATACTATGTGTCAAGAACTTTTGTTTGAAAACGAAGACGTTTCTTCTTAAAAGAAGAATGTCACAGCAGTCATATTGCTATTAACAATAGGATTTATGCGCCTGGACTACATATAGTTATTTAAATATAAACTTTACGACGGTTCATGCATAATATATGGTTTTTGAAACATGTCAAATTATTTGACTTTAGCGTTTGCGAATATGCTATCTATGAAATAGCAAGAATGAATTCAGACCTGGTAAAGTTGATACTATAATTTTCGATGTCATCAATTCTCGGAATTACTAAACGTTTTCATCTCAATTGTAGTCAACAAATCCGAGACGTTTGCTGCATGCCATTTTTGCCTGGCATGCAGACTCCAGCGGTCGGATCTGAAAATGCTTTTATGACTATAATGGATACGTGCAGTGCAGTGCAATTAAAGCTGTAATGCACACTCTGACAGAAGGTGAAATCAATGTCACAGCCTGACGGCTGTGACAAAAACATTATTGTGCAGTACCATAAACGTAGAGATACATAAATAACGAGATTCAGGTTGAAAATCTAATTGTAATTTAACCTGAAAAGCATTAACTACCGTGAAACTGGTAACTTTCACATCGAAAACTTATTTTACAGGTTGCTTAGTTATGGCTACTCCATTCGTTAAAATGTTTGCTAAGAACATAAACGACAAGTGCTAAATTTTGCCAGAGGTGTATGATATCGGTGGACCTCACGGTTACCAAAACAAGTAAATTATGAATTTTGCAAAATTCATTTTTTAACGAATAGTTTCGAAATATTAAATTGCGTCAGAAGCACTGCTAAAAAGCTTTCTACTGACATTGAATGAAATTTAAATTTTTTTATATGATTTATCAAATATTTGGATTCGGAATAGGATTTTACAAAACATTGCCGACTTTTGTATTAACTGGTGCTTCACCCCGCGGAAAAAATTTACCAAGTTAAATTAGACCAGGCGTTGCGTGAAATTTAGGAAGTGGGCAAAAAAAATACAGGTACCCATTTCGTACCTGGTTGAATCGAAGTATTCTGTACCGCCAACCTCTCTAATTAGAAGAAGCCAAGAATAGCTAATTTTATTGTGTTTATGGAATATCCAATGTTTTCGAATTGGCTTAACTCAAGGTTCACAATTTCAACGACCCTGCATAATCGGTGCAAAAACAACATTATGCTAACATTGTGTTGTGATTAAACGAAACATTGTTAAATATAAAACAAATCGCAAAGAGTTTCTCAAATAGTGGAAACCTAGCGGTCCCTGCAAAGCTTCCAGTTCATACATGGTCAGAGGGAAGGGAAATTATCTTTCCTGCGTCTCAAATTCTACCCCACTTTCCTTAGGGGCACCGTCGATACTCATACCCCGGGAGGTTGTCTCATCGCCTGAGGTTCCGCATCCCGCTCTCCCCGCGCTAAAGTCGCGAGAAATTTTGGCACAAATAGACAAAAAAACGGAGGAAAATTGGCAAAAATTGGAGAAAAATTTGCAAAAATAAAAAACTTTCAGTCCCAAAAAATTTCGAAAATTAATCTCCGTCATGACCTCGCCTTCCGAACGGCTGATCCCCCTGGGAAGGAAGAAAGGCTTCCACACCGCCTATGAAGCACCCGGTACCCTTCTGGAACTTTGGGCCTCGTGCATGTATCCTTTTAAGTTATACACCCGATAACGTGCTAAGGTTTAAGTGTTGCAGTAATTTCTTATATATTTAAAAATAAATTGGTACTATATATGTGGAATGTTAAAACTGGACGAAGCAAAACTGTGTACAAGCTGTTAACTAATGTCTTTATACACTTTTAAAGTTATTTCAATTATTTTCCCCATCTGTTGCGAAGACAAAAGAATAAATGCTACAAGCGTACAGAGGTTTCATATAGCGATCCTCAAAATAGCAAGGATAGATTAATGGCTAAATATTGAACGAGTAGGTTTTGACATACCACAGAAATGGTCACGGAGTGTTCTTAAACTACTCGCGTTTCTAAAAAACCTGCCAGGCAAGTGATCATTTATTTTCTTTTTTGCCACTGTTAACGAATATTAACTAGTTCTTATGAACGCCAATAAATCAGCAGATAATATCCTTATACCTCAACTTATCATTAAACCGTTTGAAATAGCTGACAGTTATGAATTTAAGTAGAATTTCTTGATTCCTTATTGTTGCTTTCATGTCATGCTGCATCAATTCAATCAACGATTTCAATATGGTAAAAAATAAAAATTACACAAAGTTTTGCCAAAACACAGGCTTCCAAACCGGGACCGGCAAATGAAAATTTTGACGTTATCACAGAACGTAACCGTTTAACCGCCTAATTGATTTTTGTATCTTGCAATATTTGACAAACGCTAGTCGATACTAGGAGTCGAACACTTGTTGCACAATTCCAACCGGCGCACGCGAATAACTGTTCTATCTACGAGCTGGTGTTAAAGCTGCAAAGCGAGCAAATAGTAACACATATGCAAACGTATACCTTGCGACATTCTCCTTTAATGCGGCGCTGTGCAACGTGCGCTGGAATCATTTCACGTCAGTCGCTATTAAAGGGTTAGTCAATCTATTTGGTTAAAGTTTCGTTTAACGTTTTATAAGCTTTGCTTTGAAACATAATCTGTCATCTCGCTTTGATCTTTGAAGGAATGGCCTTTCCACACGGGCAAGGTTAAGTAAATTTAATAAGCCTTGCGCAATAAAATTATCGTAACATTATATATTTAGCAACATATAGTTAGTTAATTTATAATAAATTTGAAGGTACAACTTTTGAGGCTACTAAAACATGAAACTAGCTCACCAAAATATATTGCTAGAAGGACATAGAAATTGGTCGTAGAGAAAAAGAATGTGAATTAATAAGCGTTAGCCAACTTACCACAATCGTACACGTTGATTTCCATTTCTCGTGTCCATAGTCTTCGGTTTTATAGCGATATTTTGTGTCGTTCTGAAGATTTTGGGTTAAAATTGGCTGAGTGTTGAATGTCCACGAAAATGTTGGTTTCATATCGGCTTCGACGACACATATCATTTTAACGCCTCCGTCGTCAGTTTGTTTGATTATCGGATCGCCGATCACATGAGGAGGTTTCGGTTTCCGACTTGTCATTTTTAAATTTAAGTTTTTAAAATTGTAAATATTTTTTTGCAAAAAAAGCTTTTCAAAGTCAAATAATTTTCACGATGTTTATATATATTTAGAAAATGTAAATCTTAATTTGTTAACTGCAAAAAAAATGTAAAAATATGTATAATATATGGATTGCTTTGAAAATATTGACTGTTCGTGAGACCTCAGATCGAAATTCGTAAATTTTAAAGCTAATGCAACAATTTTGGTATACATAATTTTAGACACAAATCGAAATCGAATTGGCAAGCTGCGTCGAGTAACGACTTATGCGCGATAATTTGGTAAACTGTCTGAGTCTAACTGCGAACTAATCGTTTTGGCTTTAGAACCATTCAACTTATCTCGTCAATGCGATTTGTACAGTAAAAAATCATATATTAATCGAGAAAAACTTTTTAAAAAATTTCCACATAAGAGGAACAGTTGGTAAATTAAAAATTGAAGCCATTTTTCGTCATATGGTAGGTTTTTTGTTTTGTGTGCCTATCATGCAATTGATCAGTCTTCCACAACCCATTTAACATCTCTAGCTAACGCGTATCCTTGCCGATACTGCAACCTAGCATGTGGTTGTTTTCAATTTTGAGTTCAGGAGTTGTGTCACTATAGGCGGACAAGCTGTTATAAATTTATAAAAGTGGCTCAATTTATGTCGCAGTTTTTATAAAGTAAAACAGTTACAGTGGCAGTTTCACTAAAAGTGACACAGTTTCCTAAAGCAGTTTTCTAAAAGTGACGCATTTTGTAGCTATTTTATGAAAAGTGACACAGATTGCCGTAGCGGAACTGTAAAAAATTATATCAAAATTATCGCTATGCCTTTACTATTAAATAATACTGGGCTGGAGGAGGGTTAAAAGAAAAGACCTTTCATTTAAATATTTTGCTTCGCATTATCATTAGATTTTTGTACTATTTTAAAAGCGAATGTTTAGTAGCACTGCGAAAGGCGTTAAACAAAAGAAGTTGCAAGTAAAAACATTCAATCATTGGCCAATTTTTAGATATCATGACATATTTGTTCCAAGGATTATGCATAAAATCTTTGGCAACTGTTAAATATTAGGTATTAAAACGGAGCATGTCCACCTTATATAAAACGAAAATATTGTAATTTTGACAAAAGGCAGTTTCGGGAATTTTGATAAGTCTATTTTTGATGATCGTTCCCCTAGAGATCAAAAATGTTAGCGTTCACGCTTTCTCTTTCAGCACTCTGATTTGTCTGTATTCAGGACTAAGTTTTAACAGTACTTGGAAATTCTCCCACCGAGGTATTCAGTATGATTTTCGTGCATCAAACAATGTGCTAATATTCATGAAGACAGACTCACATGCACTATGCTATTAAAATTGGAATGTCAATGAATTAAACATGTCAGGCGTCAAGAACAACTTGCACAAAGTAACTAACTTCGGCTGCTGAAAACTAGACATTCAGTGAAATTTATAGACAGAATTTGAATACCTACTGTTTTCTTTACAACTATTCGTATCATCTAGATTTATACTGATTCTAAAATGACAGGTTCTCTGAGCAAATTGCTGTTCCCGATAAAAGTTCTGTTCAACCAATTATTAGATAAATACGTTTACGTTTAAAATCCACTACCAGTACCAATTCAGGGCAGCAGCTAAACGAAGTCCTCCATCATCCGTCATGAACTATTGTACTACGTTTAAAATCCA
>JASANE010004352.1:0-13022 GCA_030248225.1 Trileptium ribeirensis | reverse complement strand
CATCATTTTGTTACAGTGGCACTCATGTAAAGTTTTCCCCTTAGTTGCAGTGTGGAGAACTTTACATAAATTCAACAATAATTCCTTTGTACACGATAAATTTATAAGAAAATAATTGCGGAAGAACCTAAACGTTAATTAAATATTTCAAAACGAAAACTGTCATCGTCCATCTACATGTGGAAAACTTGAAAGTAGTTCAATAACCTTTAGGACATTTTAAAGTTTGGGGTTAAAAACTTTTCTCCGTTTCTTCAAGTTTATTTTACGGAAATTTTTTATGCAATTTTGCTAAAATTTTCAAAGCGGTTTCGTTGCGCTGAGGTGATGTAAACATGACTTAGGGGCATGTGACCATTTAGGGTGAGTAACCGCCTTGTGTTACATAATTAACACCAATATTTACTGGATTACTTAACCCGTAAATACATGAGTAACGTTAAGCTGCACCGTCTACTACAATCTTTTATTGCATCATGTATAAAACGCTGTCAGTGAACGAAGCAGTCGTTGCAATTCATTTCGAAATTACAAATTTTTTGTTCGCGTATGAAGGGCAAATTATTACTAGTGCTCGTTAGGCTATGAAAGGCAGAGGCTGTCCAAAAGTTATCCCAGCCATCGGCCGCTGCCATGAACGGTCGCGAAAGCCGCTGATCAGCAGTTATTATATACCTTTACTGCGATATAGTAAACTAAGACTAACGAAAAACTTTTTGATGTCTAATTATCAGCCGGACTTAAAAGCCGAACACTACCAGTTTCAAAATTGTGTAGTTTAGGTGCGCTAACACAATGTACCTGGTTGTTTTAGCACAATTACGTTTCAGCGAATTCGTGGCCAATAATCGTACTTTGATTGCCATGTATGAGACGTGCGTAAGTCAAAGAGCTATTGCTCGGTTCTTAAAGCAACCCCACAAAGCGAGCGATTTAAAGTTCACATATATTATGCAGTATATAACATCACACAACTATTCGCACGTTGGTGGCATTTGGGCAGTGGGAGTTAAAGGGTCAAAGTATTGCTTTGCTTATAGTGTCTGTCTGGGACTCGAAGGGGACTCAATTTGGAACCTCGAAATCATCACTGTGCGCACAGTAACACAAGTTTAGCAGTAACATTAGATTTACGCAGAGACAATTGAACATTCAAAAGTTCCTCTATGCCCATGTGATCATACATACAACAATCTAAGCATTTACTATAACAAACATTAACTATACAGAACTATATATTACTCTTTAAGCTATTTTAATATATACATCTTAAAGAGGGAAATCTTGGTCTTTGTCACCTTTAGGGATCGGACATATCGTAAGAAAGATCATCTTAAAGGGGGATAGTCTAGCCCCCTCCCATACTTAGTTTTTATACATGGCTCATACAGAAACATGAGGCTAAAAGCTTCTAGCATATCGAGAATGGCACAGCACGCATTTCACGTCCGTCCCTAAAACAACAATAACCGAAAATTCGAATGAATTTATTCCACGGCGACTTGAGTTGATAACGGTTAGACTTATGCCGAGGACAAAGCGGCCCAAGTAACCTTGAGGGGCGTTACGTTATAACATTTAAAAAAGAACAGCTTAGAGCCGGGGGTTCGGTGTCTGCAGCACTCCGACTTAGGCTTAGTTTACGTCTCATATAAGGACATAATGCTTATGCTAAAATCAAGAATGGAATGACGTACATATTATTTACGCCCCTCAGGGTTACATTGGCATTCATGGTGTATAAATATAATTTGTTTCGCGCAGCAGTGGTGTATAACAAATACAGCTCAGCCTGGGACAAGATTATATACTACTAACTGACCCCACCCTACTCATTCCACTTTTAAGTAATGGAATTTTAAGCCAAGTCACATTCCAAATGTAACGCGGAATACCAGTTTAAGGTAATACTTAGCCTAAATAGCATATTCCTGTCCCGAATTCATATGTCCTAATATGTCGATATCTCTATAACTTTGTTTACAAATCGACACTTCATGTCTGGTGAATAACTAACAAGAAATCCAGAACTAAAAATATGAACATCACACGGTAGATTGGACGTTAATTACGAAATTCATTCTTCCATTAATATGCTACTACACATCAAGCTCAGGTTTCTACGGATCAAGACAGAAAGCGTTGCACTGAATTTATTACAAATTCCTGGAAGTCTGAATAATCTTGTTTTATGGTTAGTACGTAATTTTTTCTTATCACAATAACAGAAAACTTGCAAGCGTAGGTTACCAAATTCGTATTCTTGCAATGTTCTGCATAGCTACAGCCATTTATTTAGTTTAGTAGTTATGTACCACGAGAGTAGAAATGCTACTGAAATGCTTCCATGGCTACTTTTATATAACTAGGTCTACCAGCAGCCATAGCCGGTTTTCGAATCGGAGGATACTTATTCATTGGGCCTGGTTTCGGCAATTCATTCAGCATTGCATTGTAATAACCTAAGGCGTCATAGTAATAAAGAACCAGCGTCGCCTGCTGTTCGAATACTTTCATGTCAGTGACGCCCAAATCCTCAGCTGTGGGCACGCCAGTCAATACATCCGATGTCGCTTCCTAAAACATTATAGTGGTACACGTGTAGTCAACAGCTTCATGTGCGAGTAGTACATAATGAATTAAACGAAGGGTTATGCCATCTTTTCAGCGATCCCTGGCCTGCCACTCATCTCTAACCTCAAGGGGGATCGCTTAACAGGTCAGGGTCATGCAATTTCAGTTTAAACCTGAACACAACTTCAAGCTAGAACTACAACCATAGTTGGACAGATTTCAGTCTGAACCAAATAAAGCAATTCGAACACAATTCATCTTTCGAAATATTAAAACAATAAATTCTGAAGTTTCCGAAATTGAGATTATCCATTCTTACATACGAAAATAAACTCATCCAGCGTCACCTTAATTTATGATTTTGATATATTGCGTTACTATACTCTGTTCACTTTAAAAAATTGGCTATCGCCTGAGCGAGAACCTCAAAATGTGAACGAAATTTATCACCCCGCACTAGTTGATAAACTATAAAAACGTTTCGGTTATGCCTCCACATCAACACTGAATTTGTTAGCGAACGGAAAAGGATGTCGATTCATAACTAACTAATGACCGTCATCGAACGGTATTGGCTATATTTAAAATCTCAACTTCTGGGTAAGCAATAAATCGTCTTTCTTACTAGTTCCACAATAATATAGATGTAGATTCGACAACGGGTTTTGATAAACAGAATGGTTAGTGGGTGCATAAGTTTAGTCGCGCATAAATGCAAACTATTCCAGGCTGCATTTTTCGGTCAAGCCAAAGCACTCTGAATAAAAAATTGCACACGTAAAACCAATCAAATAGCAGCATAAATATTGCGCCTGCGACGCGTTACCATCAATATTGACCTTGACATAATATAGACTAATCAATATTGATATAATAATTATTATAAATGTGTAGATTCATAGTTACCATCGAAAATTTCATAGATTCCAAATTCAATGTTTGACAGAATACAAAGGACGAACCAAAACTAAGCCGCACCTTCCGACAACAATTTTACTCCGAAACCATGCTATACCCTAAGCACATATGTTAAAAGATAGAGCGTGCGTCGTCTCCAAACAGAAAGTGGGATATTTTAGCAAAAACAAGTACTACCACAATAATTGTCTGTCGCCTTAGATCAGAGACCAAACAGCGAGCTAACAAAAACCATCCCTTAAAATAATAAAATATAATTTTTCCGCACGAGCAAGTTCAAGCAAGCTACCAGCGAAGCGATCAATTATTGTAGCAAGTACTGTACGTTTAGTTCTCGGGCACTAACAAAACTGTCTGGGTGAGCATCGTCTGAAAAAAGCAAACAGAACATACTCCAACTTTTTTGGCCTAGAAAGGCAAGTCCGCCTGATAATGTCAGGTATATTTAAGGGCAAACAAGTTCACAAACAGTAATAAAACAGTAGCCAAACCACTTACCACTCGTTCAATAAATTCCCAGTTCCACTGATACGACCAACCTTTCCAAAAGGCAGAGTGTAATTCGTTCAGATTAGTTCGAAGACTGCAATTATACAGCGTAGCAAATTACTGAGTAGTTGAATTTGTTTTATCGTAGAACATTATCTTATTAAAAACTAAATGTTCGTTTTTTGAATAAAAGTAGATACACACACATTATTGATAATAGCCAGAAATTATTATTCGGGTATTAGTATCAGCACTGTTCCCCAGTTACTTGAACCGTGTTATAACAGCGTTCGCCCGAGTACGATACTAAAAATATAAAACGTGGCCAGAAAAAAGAGTTCGTATTCCACTTTTGCTTGGAGAAGCGAGCGAACAAAGCACAAAAAATTATAAAATTGAAAGGTAAATTTCTTTCCCATGAGCAAGGTGCTAGCGACCAGCGACCAAACAACGAGCGAGCAGTGGTCACAATGCGGGGAACATTGTAGGGTGGTTTTGAGACTTTAGAGTCCCAGCTACATCTCTTAACTTATTGTCACTAAAAATCCTATTTTCAATGCTTTACGTTATAAAACTAGTAAATTTGCTAATTTTCATTGCAAAATATATAACCCAGTACAGTGCACGTATGTAACTAAATATAGCATATTAGGGGTATTAAATCATTTACTTTTACTTCTTCATTGCTGATAAGCAGCGGCCGAACAACCCATCTCTTCACTCCTAATCCTTATATTTTTATCTCACTAAGCACGTCGTTTTTCCACTTGGGCATAAATTTCTTTACCCACGTATTAATTCTCATCTTTTTATAAAACTACATTCTACACAATTGACGTTCTAAAGATTAATACTTTCTAGCAGTTATGACAGCAGTTACGATCTCGCCACCCGGGGTCATTAGTATAATTAAGGAAGCGATACTCCAATGTTGCTATACACCATAGTTTCATATATGAGATCGTGTTTAACTATATCACATTGATAGTTCTGAAACATCGCAGGCGTCACCAATACGCTGTGTTACTTGATATACACAAGGTAAAATAGAGACCTGCCGGCACGCAGTCATCAACAGCGGAGGTATACCCCTCCATTTCCTGGCGAGCAACTGCTATGAACGAACTACTATAAACGTAATTTATGGAAGAAATATTTACACACAAGAAACAGGCATATTATGCCACGGACAAAAATAACATCACAAAAACGAATATGACGTTCCTTACGCTTACATTATTATAGGACGGACTTATAAATTAACCAATAATTATTATAAATTATACCACAACGGAATTATTATAAATTAACCAATAATGTCCGTCCACAATAATGCACTTATTTTGTTCGTGGATGTAATTAACTTTATAAAAAGTTTCCGTTTCTCGAGCTTCTATGTCCAGTAGGCAGATTTTGTGCTATTTTGACTGACAGCCATTTAGGTACGCGAACCGTAAATAGTCTAACCGAACAGTATAACAGCCAACATAAAAGAATAATACTATACCTACGATTGAAAATGACTACACACTAAGTCCTTTTATGATTTGTCGCGAATTTATTGTGTAGCTAATTTCTTGGCATGTTTTCTGATCATTGGTTAACCTGAAGAAATGCGAGCATATTGCTGCTTCGTGTTGTATTTGTTTACACAAGCCTCAATGACATCGTTCAATGCAGTCGTTACTCCATAATTTTTAAAAAATGTAGCTTAACCAACAATTATTATTTAAGCTCAGTTACGTTCTGAAGGTATATTTTGCTTCTGAGATCTCAAAACCAATATATTTTGTGCTTACAGCTTACGTTTAAAGAAAAGATTTTCTAAAACGAACAAAGAAAACATTGTCAGCGCTATCAAAAAGTGCACAATCGCAAGGCAAACAGAATACCGTTTTGAATTCATCAAAAATTATAATAAAACATACGTTGTAACAGGACCAATAGGAAACCGAAAGTAGTTGACCCTGGCCGGACCACGATTGCAGTACGAAAACATCCAATCAACCATTTCTCCAAGATTATAGCAGTATGGCCTGAAAATGGACACTAAAGAAATAAATGTTAGCTTAATGACCTAATAAACAGTTTCAGCTTTTAACCTTTTATATTATGTAATGCAAAAATTACCATGATATATAAATGCAGTCATGGACGAAAATAAGTGCATAAAACCCCAGCGAAACTAAACGCAAACCAACGTTAGAGCGTTCATTTACAAATGAACGGAAATATAAACAAACGCTGTCGCGTTTATGAACGAATGTAAACTGAAACAATCGGTACAATATTCTTTACCATACAAGCGTTATTACGTTCATTTTAGTGCATTTATTTTTGTCCACGACTGTTCAGGTACTCTCGTGAACAGAAACATATTTATGTGTTTACGTCCGTTCTCAAACGAGCGTTGTTACGTTTATGCCTGTGCTTTGCGGACAGAAATATTATTTCTCAAGCAACAAATTCACTGATTGAAAATGCTATTTGCTACATCCAACTTAACTTAAGCCATTCATTTGTACGTCTTGTTTCATTGTTATACAGTACTTGGCAGGACGCAAAAGCGGTAATTTCAGATATGTGCTGTGTCATTATGAAGATTATGTGTTTGGATATAAATGCATCAACATAAGAAATTATCAAATTTCAAACAATTTAATGTTATACGTCGTACAATCAGCTCAAAGAATAATACAAATTACAAATTAAAAAATCACACATCTGAATAGATGGTAAGTACGGCTAATGACAAATTAGCGCTATATTTCGCTGTTGTAAGAATTGTTTTTCCAGGAATAACCCATTAGATTGACTGTGTGACGTACTAGTTATCAAAATTTTTGTTATTTACAAGTAATGTTTATTTCGTGGGGGCCAATAATATAGCCACGCTTCCTTTTCTTAGATATACAAACATGTTATTAGAAATTTACCAATCAATTTTTTTCGATAATTTTATTAAACCCAGTTCTCGCCAGAAATGATTGTCGTATTTCGAGCGCACCACAAGAGAATGGTTAGCTCGATATTTCGAAAGTATT
Organism: Trileptium ribeirensis; assembly: GCA_030248225.1. Classification (NCBI taxonomy): domain Eukaryota; kingdom Metazoa; phylum Nematoda; class Enoplea; order Enoplida; family Thoracostomopsidae; genus Trileptium; species Trileptium ribeirensis. The sequence continues at coordinate 5,997 of JASANE010004352.1, read as the reverse complement.
AAAATTGATAAAGTCCTATTTTTAGAACAAATTTCTTGTAATCCATTCTCAAGTGAGCAAAATTTATTTTCGGGTTATATTGAACGTCCGAGAGATTTAAACAGCGGTCGAAACAGAATAACATTTTAATTTTGTAAAACAAATTAACGTTGAGTGTCAGCTTCAACAATTCATCCTCAAACAAATGTTTAATATCGTTGCATTATTGTAAGTATCAAACGCTTGCCCTATTCATGCCCCATTATAACAAGTGTTAAAAGAAACACAGTAACGCTATGTTACAGAGACAAAATAACTGATTGAAAACACACTGTACTACTGACATTACTGAATTTCAATATTGTTACAAAACAAAAATCCTACCCAACAAATTCGTATGTTTGTCCATCGGCGGTGGGATCAAACACAGCATTAGTGATCCCAGTTGCAACATCAGTAGCCTAAAGAATAAAAATAGAATTGACTAAGTACAATTTATTACAGTAGCATGTATGCAAGTATTTTTGCTAATGCTCATGTTGTGGATACCTGTGACGTTTTTTGACGTTGAATAGACTGGAATAAAACACTGTTGAGCACAATGACAAGCTTTGGTATCGATGGCGTTGCTTTCGCCACTACTACACATGCTGTACATAAATCGTTACGTACGATGCGCTACACATCTGTAACAGCTATATGTGACGCCGCTGCACTGCACAACTTTTCAACGCAGCGCCCGTACGACCCCGACTATCGTAACCTCAAGGGCGAACCTAAATTCTTGATTCTAGAACTATTCCGCATTAAGGACCCGAAAGCTATGGAGCTTAGCAAGCTGCAGGAGCGCTTTTCAAGGCACGTGTTCGGATATCGCCAGATTGGTTGCGCACCCCGTCTAGGTGGTACTATTTTTGAGGTCCCCACGGTGGTGGCTACGTCACTTGCTCACAAGCCAAGGGGACCATACCGTTATTCCATTTTGCGATCGCATCTGGAATTTTAATCGATTGGTGCTCGAATACATCGTTGGGGTTTATTAAAATACAATTTTATTATTTAGTTTATAGCCACATTAGCTCCCATCAGGGTCTAATAATCCCTGGGCGCTTAAGGTCGGACCCCTTCGCTCCACTCGTTCATCGACTGATCGGCAGGATTGTTCCAGAATCCTCGCCGATGTTAGATCATTAGAACTCTCGCGCGTCAATCGTTCAGGTTCATTTGTTAACGAAACACGCTGAGGCTTGTTACTTTCCAACAACAAGTCTGGACACAGGTCGTCGACTGGGGCGACGATTTCGAACCACTATCATATCGATACATATTAATCAACAGGGACACAAGATGGGTTTTGAACGATTATTTAATGACAAGCGAATCGGTTACATATTCGATACAAGTTGAGATGATACGGTAATCCAGACACATTAGATAAGTATCCATCAATACATATAAGTAATCGGCATGATACAATTACCATAACATGAGCACCTATTTCTCATAAGTAAATTATTGGTTCAAATCGAACCACGGGTCAAAGCTTTCCTAATCGAACATACATAGTAGTAACCTAAACCAAGAACGTTCCGCTTATACGAATACTCAAGTGACTTCTGCGCCTACCTTAATAAAATTGGACAAAGTGTGTGAACGCTCTACGACACAGTTAACGAGGCGCCAAAAGCTCACTGATCGCTCAATAATGCCAATTGGCCGGATCAGGAAACAAGAATCAGGCTAACAGGAATTAATCGATAAACATAAGTAGCAGCACATGAAAATGCGCACTAGATTAAAGCACATTACGCTACAATAGCAAAAGGTAACGAGAATGATACTGAGTATATTGTTTATCTTATCCTACAGCTATTCTACGAAGAGATTAATATGGCAAGGTATACTTTGTACAATTTCACGCATTAACGACACATGATGATTAGTGCATTTACTACAATAATTAATCAATATCAAACAACACTCAACATTTCAACAAAGTGCAACTTTACAACTCACTAAAGATCGGTACGATTCAAATCAATCATATGACATGACAACAGGTATGTATATCTATATATCAAGTCTATTAACATAATTTTCCTATATTTGTCTATATTTATTCTATCCCGTAAGAAATTTTCACAAAACTTCTAATCCAATAACGTTAAGGCTTATTAATCAGATGAATTTAATAGCTCCGCAACATGTCCTAAATGAATTCGACACTGGTCACTCCCGAAGACTTCTTACAATACGTAATCCAACGTTCAGGGAAGTTTTAAACAGCAACATATAACGGATTCTTTTAATGTGCTTCAGTGTACCTATCCGATGGCCAATTCATCAGGCATTTTATATCCAGCTAGACTGGCGTAGCGTACGAATAGGGCCAAAAGTTGAGTGGATCCGACGCATACGATTGACAATTTTGACAGGGGTGTGGGCGATCCGCTTGTTAACGACATCTACGCTCGACATCAGTTAGCATGAACAAATTTACACGTGCCTGTATACGTATATGTATTTCTCAGTCTGGGATCAATGATTGATTTTCTTAAATTTAGCCGTTTTCATGGTTCACACTCGTGAGCCACTGTGAAACGCAAAGGATACGCAGTGCAGGCATTCTAATTGCACTCGGAGGTTCCCGTAGAAATGAGTCTGGGCCGATTTCCTACTTCCTACAATTTGCTTATAGTGTCGTTTCTGAACAAATTTTATCACTAACTTTTGTACAATGCCTAGGTTTTTAAAAGCGTGGAACTTAATAGTTATTGTTATCGAAAAATTTGGCACGATCTTAGAGAATTTTATGAAGATACTGGATCGAGTGTGATCTAGGGAAAAATATTAAACGTGAGGATATATTTAAATTTTGGAGTCTCCTAATGAATAAGAGCATATAGTAACTCGACGAGGCTACTTCACGAATCGTCGTTATTGAAACTCAGTATCTCGCACGTGATAACAAGCTTGCTTAGTATATCTAGTTCGATAGCATCTCAACAATTTTGTTCTAATTTCCTTCTGTCCCAAAAGGGATTAAAAGAAATTGCGTATTTTAAGCAAAGAATGACATGATATTCACGGGTCCTTACGGTTCCCGACTTAGGTCCTAAGACTTAATGCCTAATGGTTCAACGACGACTTCGCTGTGTCGCATTTAAAAAATCTATGCTTTGTACCTTCATTGATATATTAAAGCCAGACAGTCTGAGACATATATACAGAAAGTATCGTCTGAGTGGTTTAAAGCTTTGGTACAATCCAGCAGACTAGTTTATAAAATTTTGTCAAGAAATAGTTTAGTTTTCCTAAAGTAAAAAATTTATTAAGTTTGAATACTTCTCCTTCCTATGAAAAAATTATCTTTTATCCCATTACTAATTACTTAAAGACAGGTGAGGACAAATATTCTGGTGGATAATCTGACTCAAGTAAATCGGATAATTTGACCTCAGCCTAAGTAAAAAAGTGAAATTCAATCAAAAACTACGCGAAATACTTTATAACCGGTCTGTCATTTTCGCAGGTGAGGCATAGCATGTAAACTAGCACAACTGAATTAATATAGCGATTATGCTACGTGGCTTCGCTAATTACAGTAATCACAAGAAGTGTCGTTAGTTCAATGCTGGCTCAGAGTTCATTCGAAAAAATCAAAATTTTGCTCCAAGGCGTTCAAATTTTTTCGAGATGTATTCGAAATTTGAGTGCGCTTTTTCAATTGTGTTCGACAACTGCTCTGATTTTGTTCGGTATCCTTTAGCTAAAATTCTGTTTGATTTCTGTGCGACGTTCGTTCTTTCGAAGCGCGACAGTCATTTATGGTAAGTACTGTAGCTACATAATAAACAATTTGTTATTATACTTATTATATAGCCACTATATAGAAAGTACGATACATCCTGTAGCACTGAAAAGAAATGCAATATTGTCAAACTTCGTACATGAATCGGCATAAGATATGTGTTTGCTCCAGCTTCGTATAAATCAATCTTGTGGAAAAAGTATCTTCGCCCTATAATAAAGAGATGCTAATTTGTAATAAGTGGGCAACTCAGTCCTACTGTCATGTACAAATTTGCGGTTGTCCATCAAAACTGTTAAATGGATTTAAGATATAGATAATAAATTACAAAATTTAATTTAAGTCAACTTTAATTCAGCGTTGTTAAATTAAAGAACTATATATTTTCGATAACAAGTTATCAAGATTTAAGAAGACAGAATAACTAGATTACGTTCTAAATACGAAACAAAATGGTTATTTCACTAATAATGCTTTCGTGTTATGTCTATGTATTTTCTCATTAAAACGTGTATTGACTTCGTTATTCGCTGAAAATTTTATCAGAGGGCATGAACCGATGACCAGGGCTTGGAACTGGGAGAAGCCGGATCTTGTCAGGTGCATGAACTGACACCCAGTAGCTTGAATCAGGGGCAACTCCCGATTTTAAATCCAAAACGTTGTAAAACTTATTTTTTTCATAAAATGGTTAATGTACTCAAAAGCGGTGCAAAAACGAACCTTCTGAAGATATAACCAACTTTTCCATCAATTTTTGCTGCAATTATTACAATTTTAACTTCAAAAAAATTTATAAAAACTTTGTCAACTGAAGGTGTTATCGGGGGAATGCAAAAACTTTGCCAAACGCCATTTGGTCACAGAAGCCAAAGTTTAGCCGGCGGCCACCCGTTTTTGACAGGAAGCACCGAAAAATGCTAAGCCCCCATGGAGAAGCTATGTGTAATCGTTTGCGATGAGTTCGAACTACAACTACGGTTTTGAGCTTTTGATTCCCCCGAAACGAATCATGTGGGAATTCTGAATACCTTACGGTAGGAAAGTGGGAATTCTGAATACCTTACGGTCGTCCTCTTCAACGGCCCAGAAAAACACTAATATCTCGGCAATACATTCGGTTTAGCGTATATATTATTTTAAGACAATGCATCATATATTTAATCCTTCATTTGTTTTACTACGTATAGGTTATAATACTAGGTTCCGGTTGCGTTTTAAATGAACGGTCGCGGTTGCTGGTTCCTAGTATTCATATGTAAAGCAGAATTTCCCCTATAACACTGGTTACTAAATATTTGGCTCTACAGTGGAAAATATCTTTGGCTGAATCTTACTGATGTGATGTACGGAAAGTTAATGGCCAGATTTTGAATGGGGCCCTCCCTTACAGCAAGAAGCTAGCAAAATGAGAAGTGCATATGGAGGCAATGAGGTAGAGATACTCCCTAGAGCTTCGGATATCAACTCCCCATCAAAAAAAAATATCTTCCCCTGCGGCCGCGCCCACCGGGAAAATAGGATAAAATAAACACTGAGAAGCAAAACAGGATAAAATTGCCAAAAACTGGGAAAGCATTGGCCAAATCGATGAAAACTTTAGCGAAGTTGGGGAAAATTATGAACTTCTAAAAATTTCAAAATCCCCCGACTTAATCACCCCTCCCTCCAAGCATCTACCCCCTACAGTGCCACCTTGGACATGATATACATGTATGATGCAACTACGTTATTACTATGTGAGTGTATAATAGTAGTTGTGTTACTCTTCCCGCTTGCAAATGTAACGTATTTATATATTTAGAACCAACTTCATAATTTTTCCCAGAGCATCGCTTTGCATCGTTTCATGAGAAACGAATATTTCACCAAAGCAAAACATTTCATGGAAAAAATGTTTCGTGATTCCTGAATATACACTAGCGCAGCAACGTAAGAAATCTTTGGCCGAATCTAGTACGCCAAAAGTGAATATACAGTACTGGTTCAAACAAATTCCATGGTCTAGACCAGCAAATTTCTAAGCCGGTTCGGACCAGTGACCATGACTAACATGTGTGCGTAAACATGTAATTATCGTTACAATTTGTGTATATACACTCATATTCGCATGCTCTATGTCAGTTCCAAAAATGTAAGCTGTTTTATTTTCGAAAAAAAATCAGCCCACAACGCATCGGCAATATTATTATCATTTTCTGCAACAG
>JASANE010004351.1:0-17583 GCA_030248225.1 Trileptium ribeirensis | reverse complement strand
AAAGACAAAAGTTCCGCGACATCTACGGGTTGACATCGCAGTACAAGAAAGTGTCATGCTCCTACAGGTGCAGAGAAATGTTACATTCTTGCTAAACGACAATCGAAGTCACCATAAAAAATCTAGACAAATATTAAACAACAAACCTTCCTGTAACCGCTATTTCGTACAAACTAAAATATCGATGTTTGTTCATTGTGTCACGTTTCTGAAATATAGATACAAAAATTACTCGAAGAATTTGAAAAATACTTAAAACAGTCCTGTATTTGAAAATTGAAGTATAACCTTGAGCAGTCTAAATGTGAAATGCAATCGGCGCCGTTTTCGATACAGTAAGCGGGAAGTCTTTGACAACCGGTAACAGAAACAAAGCCTTCTGCACCCTACAAACAATAAGTTAGGGTCCTATTCTGTCTTCTTTTCTAGCCATAGAGAGTTTCACCACATAACATAGCGACGGCGTAAAAATGTTAAAGTCAGACGCACAGAGATAAAGACAGCCAAAATTGCAGAATCGGAGTGTAATTTATAGAATATTGAAAAATGGAAACAAAGATGGAAAACATCAAGCAAAACCCGAAAGAGAATCTTGAGTAATAAATCGCTATTTTACTAGTCGCCACAAGATTATGATACAGAAACGAGCGGAAATTCGTTTGGAAAATCAGCGTCGCAACTTCAACTTATACATAGCCGAAAGTAGTAAAAGGCACAACTATTTAACTATATCGTTGCGGCAAAATAGCATAATGGGTCACGCATTCGTTCTATAACGTTGTAGATTTGGCACACAAATTGCATGTTTTTCTTAAATTTCGTGCAATAAACGCCCAACTATAGCTGTGAATAAAAACGGTTGTGGAGAACGGTAATGCATTATTTACGATAAGATGTGTACGCCAGGGCCAAATTATGTAACGTGTCAAACTCAACTATTTAAGGACTACTTTGGTACATTTTGAAGGCTTAACTAGTCTTAATGTGACAAACAGGGAGTTTAGCTAGGTTCTGAGTGACAAACGGAGCGTCCGGCTGAACCGCCGAATGAGAAATTTTAGGTATTTAGTGCTGTGCTTAGTGTAACAGCATTTTGTTCTATAGCATTTTTAAACTAATTCTAAGTTGTAATTTTTTTAATATATACAATTAACATTTTAAGCAATATGCCGCCTTTGGGCATTATTTAGTTATGTATAGTAAAACATAATGTTCGTGGACTAAACAGCCTCTGGCTTAAGTTATAGGGGCTCAGCTGAACGCCTAGTGACAAAATCACAGTCAGGCTCGATAGTCGATGACAAATGCATAGCCTAGCTAGGCTATTCAAAATTTTAGTAGTCGAGCTGAAATGTCTGCGTGACATAGTAGGCAGGCAATTTGAACATCATGACATAATTAGGACCATTTGCACGCTTCTTATTGTAAATTATGCGTTGTGCTTTGGGCTTTACTCTTCATCACCGAAGTTATTGTGTCGAATGTCATTGGCTTCTACCACTACCTATGGTATAAAGTACGATTCAAACCTCTTTCGAATGCGGTGCATTCACGTGTACGTCAACCACTTCCAAACTAACACCATAAGCATCAGCCACCTAATTATCGTTTGATTTGTACTTGGATTTTCAACCCAGCTATTTTAGAGCGCTGTCTCCTCATCATTACAGTTACACCTAGATTAATTCAATATTATATAATTACAGTAAATATTTATTACATTACCTCTATAATAGATCGCTGAAGATCACAAAAGGTTTTTTAGAAACTAAACGAATTTAGAAAAATTAGAGAAATTAGAAAAAGAATTAGGCAAAATTTGTTTTCAGTCGATTTGTATGTAAAATTGCAGCGAACCATTTCTTAAACAAAAAATATCTTACATTTCTTTATTTTTTTGTTTACATTAATCTATTACTACCTGTAACTTAAGTTAACCTGATCTCCAAACTATAATTGTAGAGTTTTTGTTCTTTGAAAAACTTACATTAACATAAAAATGTCCCTTCATGGTTATCCGTACGCGACTTGCAAGCGAAAACGCAACCAAACTTGGTTCATCACGATCAAGAAGTGACTCGCGATTTGTAGTAAATACATTGAATGTTATATTACCGTTTGCGAATGGAATTGCAGGACGTCTGAAACATCTCATGAATGATTTTATACAATTAATATATTGATTTAATTTAATTATTTATTTAATTAATTAATTATTAATCAACTATTTTATTAGTAATTAATTATTAAATACTAATAAATTAAATAATTAATTGATTAATTAATAGCTAATTCGATATAATTGAAACTGTGTGGCGAAGACTGCGAGACTGTTGAAATTATATCGATTTGGCTATTAATCAATTTATTAATAATTAATTAATAACTAGTAAACGTAATAAATTACAAAAAGTGAGCGGAGCAAGAGTATTCGGCATCTTATTTGTGTATATGTGTTTCAACTAACTATTTAATCAATTTATAAAAAGTATCACGTTTTAGGCAAATGATGTCAAATCCACTATACAAAAAGTTCGCTAGCTAAAAAATTACCTAATAGTAACATCAACTAATTAGCTAATTAGTTACCAAATTAGCACCCATGATAAAATCATAGAGCTTTGAAAGCCACATATCCATAATCAGCGACATCGAAAATCCCCGAGCGCACTAAATGAGAAATTTTAAAGTGATTTCAAAATTTGCATAAAATTACCTATTAGCTAGTTAATTAATCAACTAATTAGCAGATACAGCCAGGTTTTAGAGCTTCAGAAATATCATATTCTTGATCAGCGACATGAAAAACCCTCGGGTGCAATTTATTTTTAATTTTTGAGCAGTTTGAAAAATTTCAAAAAACTAGCCAATTAACAATTATATAATTAGTTATTAGTTAATTAACTAACTAATTAGTATGTTTTTAACTTGCTCGAATAGTTTATAAGCACCAGATTCACAATCACCACTGCAAGATGTAGTATATGCACCAACACAATAGATTTACACTAATTATTTATTGAAAAATATTCAATTTTTGTTTGAAAATGCTAAAAATACGCTAACACGCTTAACTAATTAGGTAATTACTAATTAAACACATCTAACACTAATTAAAACAAATTTTGACAAAATCTATATGTCTTGCACCTTTCCAATATTAGGCCTTTCAAACAAAAAAGATTTTTAAAATCGGCCCAGTTGCTATTGAGTAGTTCAACGAACGGACGGACGAACGGACGGACGGACGAACAGCTGGTGCCGAATTTTACCCCTCTGACGAAAACAAAAACGCTTCGCTTCGCTCCGCTTAATTAATAAATTAATAGTAATTAATTAAATAATTAATTAATAACTAGCTAAATCGATATAGTTGCAACTGTGTGCCGAAAACTACGAGACTGTTGAAATTTGAAATATTTCAGCTGGTGAAATGTTCCCACAAATGAACTTTTTTCAAAATGGCTTCAACAAATGCAGTAAAGTGTTTGTGTTCACGGTGATTGTCGTGTGGCGTACGTCTACACGTGCGCTCCTTTGGGTAGATGTACTCATACGTCATCATATGTAGCTGTAGCATGTAGCTTTGAGATGTGCTTTAAGAATAAATAGGTTAGTCAAATGCGTGCGCCGCTTGAAATCATGCAACCCAGGCTCGATTCCTGACGTCATTTTTGCGTTTCTGAAGTACTGGGCAATATACAAATTAACTAGAACAGGAAATAGTTCAAATTCTTTTCGATCAGCTAAAAATTACATATAGGGAACGGGAAAGCCAATCATGACTTAGTAACGTTGAAAAACACACGAAAGTGTTATAATTTTTGCCATAAAATCACACTAAATGTAAATAAATTGTCTACTACTGAATTCAATTTATATTTCGAGTTTCTGAACCAACATTTTATTAGCAGGAGCAATCAAGCCATTTGAATATGATCAGCTTGTGTAAGCAATTAAGCGATACCGTGGCTGTTTCGTGCACTTTAAAGATTCTCTCAAAGCCAACCGAGCAACAAATCTAGTCCAATAAACACTACACATCGCGTAAACACAAGGAGTATTGCAATACATTCAGCAATTTGTGGCGCAACTGCAGTTGTCATCTTTTGACACACTCATTTAATTTACCGTTTGGGTAACATTGAACAAAATTTTATTACCATCATGAAGTAATCCAGAATCGCCTAACTTCTAAGCGAATTGAACGAACACATTATGTACTCCCAGAAGCCTAGAACGAACGGGACTTTTCTCTATCATTCAGAAGCAGCGAGCTAGCAAGGGGAATTGAGACTACTATTAATTTTTAACAATCCACGTATTACAAATTCCCCAATTGGTTTTGAAATTGTTAGAGATTGAGACATTAGTACGAAGAAGAAATTTCATTTGTTTCGAGGGTATTTAAAATAAAATGCTGCAAAATTTAGTCAAGCGCAAAAGTCCAAAATGTTTAAAATGTTTTGGTTGAACGAGACATTTACAATCCCAGCCAAACCCTGGCCGATTCACAAATTTTTGACGTGGTGTTCGGACTCCGAGCCTCGGACCCTTCCTTGATGAACATATTGTTCTAATACTCTTTTGTTTTTGTATTTTTTATGTTTTTGAAGGGAATGCTAATATCTGGCGTGTGATGAGCTCGAGCACTCCATGCGCATTCGTGGTTTCGCCAAGGCAACAAAAGACAAACATTTAATAACAACAAAATCGATTAGGTACCCATTTTCAGATTTGTACTGAATGCAATTCGTTTCATTTGCAACGGCTAAAACTTCATCCGGCTCCATTTGTAATAAACGTTTGCAGTCGATGGAATAGTGCTGCCACGCCTGCAATAATCCTGTCAACAACGCTGTAAAAATGATATTGACTAAAATTGGCTGTTGCGTCGGCTCGAAACTTATTCACTACCGATGAGTAAGAATTCAACTCAGGCTGAGAGAAAAATTTTTTCGACTAGCAAGCAATAAGGTTCTCTTCAATTATCCTCCCAGCCCGCGTTTGCCCAAAAATGGTCAGATTCTGGAAATTTTGGTATTTTGTGATCCTCGAGATCTCCTCTGATCATTTCGACCAAAAAATTTAATTTTTAAAATTTTAGATTTTTTCGGGTCCCAAGTGACCGCAAAATTTTTTTCTAATTAGATTTTTACCCATCATTCGACGCGGCTTGACGAGCTGAATCAAATGGTGATATTTTTAACGGGATCAAGTAACCGGATTCTACGTTATGGTAAAAAACTACCAGAGGCTGAGAGGCTCAGCAATTGAACATTTTTGGCCATAACTTAGAACGCTTTTATCAGATCCCGCTAAATAACACTATTACACTCAGCTCATCAAGCCAAAAATACAATTTTTATGAAATTTTTTTGGGGTTTCAAAGGGGGCCTTGGGACCTGAAAAAATCGAAAAAATCTAAAATTTTAAAAATTAAATTTTTTGGTCGAAATGATTGGGGAGGTCTCGAGGATCACGAAAATACCAAAATTTCCAGAATTTGACCATTTTTGGACAAATTCGGGCTGGGGGTGGAATAACGGAAAAGAACCGCGATAAAATGGTGGACTGAGTAAAGAATTACAAAAAAGAGATACATTGCATGATACAGTTTATGTGCATGAGGTTTAGAATTCTGAATTAGAATTCGCTCAGACTGACTCAAATATCACTCTTTTATTGAAGGTGAGTTTGAGAAGGTGTAGTGTAAACTATTATAACAAAAATCCCGTTTCACAATAAGCACGTTCTTATAAGATTTATAGGTTGGGGATATCGATATATTTGTCTATGACAAATACAAAGACTTGAGCATTATGCTCAGCAGACGAGGTCGTAAACATGTGGTGTGGGTTAAACTATTATAGAAAAATCCCCGTCTCACGATTAGCACGTTGTTTTGAAGATTATAAGGTTAAAGATATGATTAATTTGTATGACAAATAAAAAGAATTTGGCATTATGCCAGCAGACGCGGTCGGAAATATATGGTGTGGTGTAAACTATTAAATGTAAATACCGTAGCACAATTAGTATGCTGTTTTGATTTTACTCATTTGTTTGTTTATAATGTATCTCTATGTTAGCGGTCCCTTCTTGGAATACATGATTCCATGCTTTGGCAACTACACATATTCGTTATCGGGAATATTGACGTTTTAGAAAAAATAGTAAAACCTTAGTTTATACTTTGCAAAGCTGTACGGTCAACTGTAAAAAAAAACTTCTTGTATACAATAGTTTTAACAGGCTGTAAGCTTAAACCTTTTTAAAAATAACGTCTAAAAGATGACCTTGCTTACGTTATTAACTGATAAGTTAACAGTTGTCAAGTCTTATTTTATATTTATGTAAAATCAAAACATTCGTAGCTATCGCAAAAATAATGAAGCTCTAAATTTAGGATTTTGTAACATTTGTAAAGAAAATATGTCTCATGGGAGTTCCACCCTTAGGAAATATTGTCCCCGCATTCTCCATACACAATTATGATTTATTATATGAGTAAATACCACAATGAATATAATAACGTTGATACTCACCTCCCAATCTCCCTCATCTTCAATTGTTGATTCTCGCTCCAATGGCTATGATTTCTGGAAATTGAGCCATAAAAATTGAGAATCACAAACAATACCTGAAATAGAAAAAAAAACAAACAACGAAGATTAACGGTAGGGGGAAGTACGCCAAATAATGGGACAGGGGGCCTAAAATATACAGCTTTCGCATTCATTTACTAAGAGCATTCTGAATATCGCTTTTTAAAAACATACATTCCTAGAGTTGATGTTTATTTTTTTTTGGTTTAGGGAATTTTAATTTCCAGCCGTTCATCGAAATTATAGCTTATTCGAAAGCTTGTAAACCGTAGATTTTAATGGTGTAAACAAAACATAGGGTTACATTTGAAGTTATTGAATTATTTCCACAAAATTCTAAAATTTTTCAAAAATTTCGTTGGGATTCCTAATATGAACACCAGCTGTATTTTTGGATTCCTGTTATAGACATATGATTCCTAATATGGACACTATCTACAAGTTGCACGGCAAGGACCTTTGGTATGTTAATTCTACTAAACATTAGCTTATATTGTCGTCGTGCTGGCAATAACCACTGCAGTTTTGTGCAACGCATAAAGGATATTATAAAAAACAATGAATTGATGTTTTCAGTGACCTTGGGTAAACCCAACGGATATAAAAACTGCTCTTGACTTTTGCTATAACGATAGTACCAGGACGTTATTAGTCTATATCATTATCACGATGTCTACTTCCTACCGTGTTAACGTAGTCTTTTACTTTCATGAGAAAAAGGGATATTTGCAAAACGATGAATTAACCCTCTGGTCCCTGAGCTTTTCGATTTATCTCGAATCTCTTGACAGGGTCCACTGCGCCTACTATCAAGAATTTCTTTTATTTTGTGTCATAACCTGAACCAATCGATAAAAAAGGCCATAATCAGATAGAAAACAGCAACATCCTTCATGTGCGATTTTACCTTCGATACTTGTTGTGAAAGGAAGGTCTGTTCCTGACGATGTGCAAAATACGGTACCCGCTGGAACTAAGGTTACAGTATCGGATTCTGGTTGGTCCAATGCAGAAACGTTTACTGAATGGATGCTGCATTTTGTGCGGCAATTGCCCACACGTCCCGCAGGTAAGAAGGCAGTTCTTATTCTTGATGCTCATGGAAGTCATGCTAACTTAAACATTGTTAAGCTTGCGATTGCTAATAATATTGAAATGTTGTGCCTCCCGGCGCATACAACTAACTATCTTTAGGCGCTGGAAAGATCAGTTTTTGGTCCATTCAAAGCATGTTTTAGCGAAGTATACAGAAATCCGATTAAAACGAAACGTCGCTATCAAGACTGGCAATAAAAGACGTAGGTAAATTTTTTCGAACGTTTGGAACAAGTCGGCTACCTGTCGCAACGCAACATCGGGATTTCGGGCTTGCGGTATATTTCCATTCAATCCCAGTGCTGTCCCAGACAAAGCGTTTTCGACGTCCGATGATGTTCAGCAGCCTGAGGAGGTCGCTGCTTCTAACGTGGATGATTCTCTTGGCGGCGGTAATGATATCGCGCAGCAGAAACTAGTAATTTCATCCAAGGCAGCATCAATAATATGGTGAGCCCAGGGCATGGTAATTGCATTCCAGGCGGTTGCACAAGTTCGGAGCGTCACCCGTGGATCTGTCCATGACTTCAACACCATGCTCACCACAGCAGCGGCAAGAAACAGAGAGATGTGACATGATTTTATGTAGCGAAAGTGGTAGCTGGAAGCCCTTTACACAACAAGAAGTTTATGGCCTGTGCCTTGATGAATAATGCCCATATGGCGACTCAGCTTGTGGCTCATCGCAAGACCAACAAACATACGCAACCTTGACTCCTGTTCATCCCAGCATTGTCCCAGTGTTGGGTGCCGAAGTTCAAGTTACAGCTTCAAATCAAAATGCAACAAGCTATCGTAGCTTCCAAGAGCTTTTCCCGATGAGTTGTCTCTGTTATTGCGTCGACAAAGTCGGCTTTACATGGTCGGCAACAAAATATGACTCTCCCTACTAGCGATGGTAGTGTGCGAATGCTTGGAGCCTGTGGAAAGAAATCTGGTGTGCGCCGAGAAATGGGTAAACAGCCAAAGAAAGCAAAAAATATTACAAAAGGCCCACCGCTGAATATTTATGATCTATGTCCCGCTTGCAGCAAAATAGAAAAAGGGTCTTCGGGTTTTATCCAAATTTATGAATGTGATCTTTAGCAACAAGACACCTGTCCTGGAAAACAACTGAAAGGTTACTTCTTGTCTTTCTCTTGCCTAAAGGATGTGAATAGTTAAACCGTGTTACAAATCTTGCTATGAACCCATTCCCGAACTCGCCACCTGATAATAGCCGTTTAAACTGTTTTCTCTTTTTTTTTTTTTTCCCCCCCCCCCCCCCCCCCCCCCTCCCCCCCCCTCCCGCCGGGCCGTATTTATTGGTTACTTGTATTTGACTTGGACCATGATTGTTTTACATTGCAATTAAATGTGCAGTAGGGGAAGTGCGCAAAATATGGAGATTGTGTGTTTCGGTTAACACTTGGATTGAGCAGCCGTATTTATTGGTTACTTGTATTTGACTTGGACCATGATTGTTTTACATTGCAATTAAATGTGCAGTAGGGGAAGTGCGCAAAATATGGAGATTGTGTGTTTCGGTTAACACTTGGATTGAGCAGCCGTATTTATTGGTTACTTGTATTTGACTTGGACCATGATTGTTTTACATTGCAATTAAATGTGCAGTAGGGGAAGTGCGCAAAATATGGACACCTTTTTCAATAACACATGTTGCCTACGGAGTGTTGGCTTCTTAAATTGGACAATAGGATTATTAATATGAACGCAGGATTCTTTATATGGACTATCAGCAAATTTGGCAAATACTACCCCAACTATCGCTCAAAAGATGCTGTTCAAAGCGTAATGCGCAATGTAAACAGCCGAAATACTGTATATATTCACAAAAGTTTAATCAAATCCAGATTCAGCAATAACATCTATGACAACAAAGGATTTAAAATTCTGGATGCTAACAAAATAAAGTACAGGTATGACCTTAAAACTCCAGTGTGCAAGACCGCAACACTTATGTACGTACCAAAGCTGTATCCCTACTGTGGTAAAAGAGTTAGTTTGATCTTTATTCCTGCAAAAGTTGTGAATTTTGTCGAAAAGTAACAAAAGCGAACATAATGAGTAACATCGACGGCTAATTTCAATCTATGAAAGAACTACGTCAACTTTTAAGGGTTTACAAGGTTAGGAATTAAACCAATGATACCTGTAGTGTAGCAAGATACATAAATGTAAAAAGGCAACCCCTCTCAGTTTAAACGGCTATTATCACGTGGCGAATTCGGGAATGGGTTCATAGCAAGATTTGTAACACGGTTTAACTATTCACATCCTTTAGGCAAGACAAACACAAGAAGTAACCTTTCAGTTGTTTTCCAGGACAGGTGTCGTGTTGCTACAGATCACATTCAGAACATTGGATAAAACCCGAAGACCCTTTTTCTATTTTGCTGCAAGCGGGACATAGATCATAAATATTCAGCGGTGGGCCTTTTGTAATATTTTTTGCTTTCTTTGGCTGTTTACCCATTTCTCGGCGCACACCAGATTTCTTTCCACAGGCTCCAAGCATTCGCACACTACCATCGCTAGTAGGGAGAGTCATATTTTGTTGCCGACCATGTAAAGCCGACTTTGTCGACGCAATAACAGAGACAACTCATCGGGAAAAGCTCTTGGAAGCTACGATAGCTTGTTGCATTTTGATTTGAAGCTGTAACTTGAACTTCGGCACCCAACACTGGGACAATGCTGGGATAACAGGAGCAAGGTTGGTATGTTGTTGTCTTCGATGAGCCACAAGCTGAGTCGCCATATGGGCATTATTCATCAAGGCACAGGCCATAAACTTCTTGTTGTGTAAAGGGCTTCCAGCTACCACTTTCGCTACATAAAATCATGTCACATCTCTCTCTGTTTCTTGCCGCTGCTGTGGTGAGCATGGTGTTGAAGTCATGGACAGATCCACGGGTGACGCTCCGAACTTGTGCAACCGCCTGGAATGCAATTACCATGCCCTGGGCTCACCATATTATTGATGCTGCCTTGGATGAAATTACTAGTTTCTGCTGCGCGATATCATTACCGCCGCCAAGAGAATCATCCACGTTAGAAGCAGCGACCTCCTCAGGCTGCTGAACATCATCGGACGTCGAAAACGCTTTGTCTGGGACAGCACTGGGATTGAATGGAAATATACCGCAAGCCCGAAATCCCGATGTTGCGTTGCGACAGGTAGCCGACTTGTTCCAAACGTTCGAAAAAATTTACCTACGTCTTTTATTGCCAGTCTTGATAGCGACGTTTCGTTTTAATCGGATTTCTGTATACTTCGCTAAAACATGCTTTGAATGGACCAAAAACTGATCTTTCCAGCGCCTAAAGATAGTTAGTTGTATGCGCCGGGAGGCACAACATTTCAATATTATTAGCAATCGCAAGCTTAACAATGTTTAAGTTAGCATGACTTCCATGAGCATCAAGAATAAGAACTGCCTTCTTACCTGCGGGACGTGTGGGCAATTGCCGCACAAAATGCAGCATCCATTCAGTAAACGTTTCTGCATTGGACCAACCAGAATCCGGTACTGTAACCTTAGTTCCAGCGGGTACCGTATTTTGCACATCGTCAGGAACAGACCTTCCTTTCACAACAAGTATCGAAGGTAAAATCGCACATGAAGGATGTTCTGTTTCTATCTGATTATGGCCTTTTTTATCGATTGGTTCAGGTATGACACAAAATAAAAGAAATTCTTGATAGTAGCGAGTGCCCTGTCAAGAGATTGAGATAAATCGAAAAGCTCAGGGACCAGAGGGAATTCATCGTTTGCAAATACCCTTTTTCTCATGAAAGTAAAAGACTACGTTAACACGGTAGGAAGTAGACATCGTGATAATGATATAGACTAATAACGTCCTGACTATCGTATAACAAAAGTCAAGAGCAGATACCGTTCCAAGGTCACTGAAAACAGCAATTCATTGTTTTTTATAATATCCTTTATGCGTTGCACAAAAACTGCAGTGGTTATTGCCAGCACGACGACACTATAAGCTAATGTTTAGTAGAATTAACATACCCAAAGGTCCTTGTCCTGCAACTTGTGAATAGTGTCCATATTAGGAATCATATGTCTATTAGGAATTCAAAAATACATCTGGTGTTCATATTAGGAATCCCTACGAAATTTTTGGAAAATTTTAAATTTTGTGAAATGACTCAATAACTTCAGATGTGACCCTATGTTTTGTTTACACCATTAAAATCTACGGTTTACAAGCTTTCGAATAAGCTATAATTTCCGATGAACGGCCCCTGGAAATTAAAATTCCCTAAACCAAAAAAAAATAAACATCAACTCTAGGAATCTATGTTTTTAAAAAGCGATATCAGAATGCTCTTAGTAAATGAATGCGAAAGTTGTCTATATTAGGCCCCTGTCCATATTTGGCGTACTTCCCCTACCGTTAATCTTCATTGTTTGTTTTTTTTCTATTTCAGGTAATGTTTGTGATTCTCAATTTTTATGGTCCATTTCCAGAAATCATAGTCATTGAACGCCAATCAACAATTGAAGATGACGGAGATTGGGAGGTGAGTATCGACGTTATTCATAGTCATTGCGCTATTTACTCATATAATAAATCATAATTGTGTATGGAGAATCCGGGGACAATATTTCCTAAGGGTCGAACTCCCATGAGACATATTTTCTTACGAATGTTACAAAATCCTAAATTTAAGCTTCATTATTTTTGCGATGGCTACGAATGTTTTGATTTTACATAAATATAAATAAGACTTGACAACTGGTAACTTATCGCTTGGGTAACCTAAGCAAGGTCATCTTTTAGACGTTATAGTTAAAAAGGTTTAAGCTTACAGCCTGTTAAAACTATTAATACAAGAAGTTTTTTTTTTACAGTTGACCGTACGGCTTTGCAAAGTATAAACTAAGGTTTTACTATTTCTAAAACGTCGATGTCTGACAAATATGTGGGTGCCAAAGCATGGAATAAGTGTCCAAGAGGACCGCTAACATAAAGATACATTATGAACAAACAAATGAGTCAAAATCAAAACAGCGTACTAATTGTGATACGGTATTTGCTGTAATAGTTTACACCACACCGTATATTTACGACCGCGTCTGCTGAGCATAATGCCAAACTCTTTGTATTTGTCATAGACAAATTAATCGATATCTTGAACCTATAAATCTTCAAAACAACGTGCTAATCGTGAGACGGGATTTTTCTATAATAGTTTACCCCACACCGCATGTTTACGACCTCGTCTGCTGAGCATAATGCTCAAGTCTTTGTATTTGTCATAGACAAATATATCGATATCCCCAACCTATAAATCTTCAAAAGAACGTGCTCATTGTGAAACGGGATTTTGTTATAATAGTTTACACTACACCGTCTCAAACTGATTCAATAAAGGAGTGAAATTTGAGTCAGTCTGAGCGAATTCTGATTCAGAATTCTGAATCATGCACATAAACTGTATCATGCAATGTAATCTCTTTTTGTAATTCGTACTCAGTCCACGATTTAATCGCGGTTCTTTTCCATTATCCCCCAGCAAGTGTTTGTCCAAAAATGGTCAGATTCTGAGAATTTTGGCATTTTTGTGATCCTCCCCTGATCATTTTGGCCAAAAAATTGGATTTTTAAAATTTTCGTTTTTTTGGGTCCCAGGGGTCCCTCCGTGGGAACCGAAAATTTTTTTTCTTAAAAATTCGATTTTTACTCATTCGACGCGGTTTGACGAGCTGAGTGTAATAGTGTTATTTTTGACGGGGTTCAGTAACTGGATGCTAAGTTATGGCCAAAAATATATGAGGCTGAGGGGCTGAGAGGTTTAGGAATTGAATAGTTTTTGGCCATAACTTAGAATGCTTTTATCGGATGCCGTTAAAAATATCACCATTACACTCAGCTCGTCAAGGCGCGTCGGATATGTAAAAATCCAATTTTTAAGAAAAACATTTTTTGGGTTCCCAAGGGGCGACCCTTGCGACCCAAAAAAATTGAAAATTTTAAAAATTAACTTTTTTGGTCAAAATGATCAGGGGAGATCTCGAGGACCACAAAAATACCAAAATTTCCAGAATCTGACCATTTTTGGGCAAATACGGGCTGGGGGATAATGGAAAAGAACCTGAATCCCTTGCTGAGTCGAAAAATTTTTCTCTCAGCCTGAGTTGAATTCTGACTCATCGGTAGTGAATAAGTTTCGAGCCGACGCAACAGCCAATTTTAGTCAATATCATTTTTACAGCGTTGTTGACAGGATTATTGCAGGCGTGGCAGCACTATTCCATCGACTGCAAACGTTTATTACAAATGGAGCCGGATGAAGTTTTAGCCGTTGCAAATGAAACGAATTGCATTCAGTACAAATCTGAAAATGGGTACCTAATCGATTTTGTTGTTATTAAATGTTTGTCTTTTGTTGCCTTGGCGAAACCACGAATGCGCATGGAGTGCTCGAGCTCATCACACGCCAGATATTAGCATTCCCTTCAAAAACATAAAAAATACAAAAACAAAAGAGTATTAGAACAATATGTTCATCAAGGAAGGGTCCGAGGCTCGGAGTCCGAACACCACGTCAAAAATTTGTGAATCGGCCAGGGTTTGGCTGGGATTGTAAATGTCTCGTTCAACCAAAACATTTTAAACATTTTGGACTTTTGCGCTTGACTAAGTTTTGCAGCATTTTATTTTAAATACCCTCGAAACAAATGAAATTTCTTCTTCGTACTAATGTCTCAATCTCTAACAATTTCAAAACCAATTGGGGACTTTGTAATACGTGGATTGTTAAAAATTAATAGTAGTCTCAATTCCCCTTGCTAGCTCGCTGCTTCTGAATGATAGAGAAAAGTCCCGTTCGTTCTAGGCTTCTGGGAGTACATAATGTGTTCGTTCAATTCGCTTAGAAGTTAGGCGATTCTGGATTACTTCATGATGGTAATAAAATTTTGTTCAATGTTACCCAAACGGTAAATTAAATGAGTGTGTCAAAAGATGACAACTGCAGTTGCGCCACAAATTGCTGAATGTATTGCAATACTCCTTGTGTTTACGCGATGTGTAGTGTTTATTGGACTAGATTTGCTTGCTTGTTGGCTTTGAGAATCTTTAAAGTGCACGAAACAGCCACGGTATCGCTTAATTGCTTACACAAGCTGATCATATTCAAATGGCTTGATTTCGCTGCTAATAAAATGTTGGTTCAGAAACTCGAAATATAAATTGAATTCAGTAGTAGACAATTTATTTACATTTAGTGTGATTTTATGGCAAAAATTATAACACTTTCGTGTGTTTTTCAACGTACTTAAGTCATGATTGGCTTTCCCGTTCCCTATATGTAATTTTTAGCTGATCGAAAAGAATTTGAACTATTTCCTGTTCTAGTTAATTTGTATATTGCCCAGTACTTCAGAAACGCAAAAATTACGTCAGGAATCGAGCCTGGGTTGCATGATTTCAAGCGGCGCACGCATTTGACTAACCTATTTATTCTTAAAGCACATCTCAAAGCTACATGCTACAGCTACATATGATGACGTATGAGTACATCTACCCAAAGGAGCGCACGTGTAGACGTACGCCTTATTAATTAAGCGGAGCGAAGCGAAGCGTTTTTGTTTTCGTCAGAGGGGAAAATTCGGCACCGTCTGTCCGTCCGTTGAACTCCTCAATAACTACTGGGCCGATTTTAAAAAACTTTTTTGTTTGAAAGGCCTAATATCGGACAGGTGCAAGACATATAGATTTTGTCAAAATTTGCTTTAGTTAATTAGTAATTACCTAATTAGTTAAGCGTGTTAGCCTATTTTTAGCATTTTCAAACAAAAATTGCATATTTTTCAATAAATAATTAGTGTAAAGCTATTATTTTGGTGCATATACTACATCTCGCCGTGGTGATTGTGAATCTGGTGCTTATTTACTATTCGAGGAAGTTAAAAACATGCTAATTAGTTAGTTAATTAGCTAATTACTAATTAATTGTTAATTAGCTAATTTTTTGAAAATTTTCAAAGTGCTCAAAAATTAAAAATAAATTGCACCCGGGGTTTTCTATGTCGCTGATCACGAATATGACATTTCTGAAGCTCTAAAACCTGGCCGTATATGCTAATTAGTTGATTAATTAACTAGCTAATTAGGTAATTTTATGCAAATTTTAAAATCACTTCAAAATTGCTAATTTGTTGCGCTCGGGGGTTTTCGATGTCGCTGATTATGAATATGTGGCTTTTAAAGCTCTATGATTTTATCATGGGTGCTAATTAGGTAATTAATTAGCTAATTAGTTGATGTTACTAATTAGCTAATTTCTTTTAGCTAGCGAGCTTTTTGTATGGTGGATTTGACATCAATTGCCTAAAACGTGATACTTATTATAAATTGATTAAATAGTTAGTTGAAACACATGTACACACAAATAAGATACCAAATACTTTGCCTGTTGCTCCGCTCACTTTTTGTAATTTATTACGTTTACTAGTATATAAATTAATTACTAATAAATTGATTAATAGCCAAATCGATATAATTTCAACAGTCTCGCAGTCTTCGCCACACAGTTTCAATTATATCGAATTAGCTATTAATTAATCAATTAATTATTTAATTTATTAGTATTTAATAATTAATTACTAATAAAATAGTTGATTAATAATTAATTAATTAAATAAATAATTAAATTAAATCAATATATTAATTGTATAAAATCATTCATGAGATGTTTCAGACGTCCTGCAATTCCATTAAAACGGTAATATAACATTCAATGTATTTACTACAAATCGCGAGTCACTTCTTGATCGTGATGAACCAAGTTTGGTTGCGTTTTCGCTTGCAAGTCGCGTACGGATAACCATGAAGGGACATTTTTATGTTAATGTAAGTTTTTCAAAGAACAAAAACTCTACAATTATAGTTTGGAGATCAGGTTAACTTAAGTTACAGGTAGTAATAGATTAATGTAAACAAAAAATAAAGAAATGTAAGATATTTTTTGTTTAAGAAATGGTTCGCTGCAATTTTACATACAAATCGACTGAAAACAAATTTTGCCTAATTCTTTTTCTAATTTCTCTAATTTTTCTAAATTCGTTTAGTTTCTAAAAAACCTTTTGTGATCTTCAGCGATCTATTATAGAGGTAATGTAATAAATATTTACTGTAATTATATAATATTGAATTAATCTAGGTGTAACTGTAATGATGAGGAGACAGCGCTCTAAAATAGCTGGGTTGAAAATCCAAGTACAAATCAAACGATAATTAGGTGGCTGATGCTTATGGTGTTAGTTTGGAAGTGGTTGACGTACACGTGAATGCACCGCATTCGAAAGAGGTTTGAATCGTACTTTATACCATAGGTAGTGGTAGAAGCCAATGACATTCGACACAATAACTTCGGTGATGAAAGAGTAAAGCCCAAAGCACAACGCATAATTTACAATCAGTAGCGTGCAAATGGTCCTAATTATGTCATGATGTTCAAATTGCCTGCCTACTATGTCACGCAGACATTTCAGCTCGACTACTAAAATTTTGAATAGCCTAGCTAGGCTATGCATTTGTCATCGACTCATCGAGCCTGACTGTGATTTTGTCACTAGGCGTTCAGCTGAGCCCCTATAACTTAAGCCAGAGGCTGTTTAGTCCACGAACGTTATGCTTTACTATTGCGTCTCTAAATAATGCCCAAAGGCGGCATATTGCTTAAAATGTTAATTGTATATATTAAAACAATTACAACTTAGAATTAGTTTAAAAATGCTATAGAACAAAATGCTGTTACACTAAGCACAGCACTAAATACCTAAAATTTCTCATTCGGCGGTTCAGCCGAACCGCTCCGTTTGTCACTCAGAACCTAGCTAAACTCCCAGTT